>CAKOAT010150932.1:74138-96897 GCA_932364175.1 Eruca vesicaria subsp. sativa
ACGGGCAAAACGAAAGCCGATTAGTCATCGCACAGCCCCAATCCGAAAGTAAACCTAGGTCTTGCCCTAAACCCAGCACACTGGTCGCTAACGTCTCAAGACATGAATCGAGATCCTAAAGGCATGTCTCTTCGCCCACATCTAAGCACTCGCGAAAATCGAAGTCTCCCGAGTTAACGAATCGGACGATCTACACCTACGAGTTAGGTACGAGATGACAACTCGTATTCTTCCCTCTACATCTAACATAAAACGAAAACGGACTTCATACTTAGAAAATATTTTCTTATTAAACATCCAAATACACACCGCCCGGCGGTAGGGATTCAAAGCCACCAACGGCCAGTCCCGGAAAAACAACAACAAAATCGAAAAAACTAAGAACATCAAACATCGAAGTCATCAAACCCAGGTTGATCTACTTCGCCATCTACATCCGAAATTCCAGGACCGACCTCAACCGAATCTGGCGACACCACGACGGGATTCCATTGATCCCACATACGCGCCTTAAGGTCGAAAAACTCGGACTGCATATCTTTTTCCCGATCCAAATCGTCCCATCGCATTTTGGATTCCTTAGCAAACAAGTACCCTTCATTCTGAGTCAGGGATAACCCATGAACGATTCCGCGACATTCGCGATAATCACCATGCGCCCGTTGAACAGCTTCCGCATCCGAATAGTCGGTTGCAAATCGTTCGCGACGAACCTTCATCTCCTCGGCAACCTCCCGTTTGCCCGCACGACGAATCTTTTGGTCAGAAAGCTCCTTCGCACGACGAGCACGACGAATCTTTTGGTCAGAAAGCTCCTTCGCACGACGAGACCTGGTCGCACACTCATCTCTCACGCGAGTAACCTCCCTTGCGACCATTTCTTCGGCCTGGTTGGCCTCGACCTCTGCCCGAAGACAAGCAACTTCCTTTTTCGGCCATGTCCGCTCGAAACTCGGCAAGGCGAGCCTCAGCAGTGCGGTTGTCCAGGGCACGGCTCATGATATGGAAACCCTACCAAAAGGAAGAATCAAGCCATGTCATAAAAGCCGCTCGAAACGAAAACAATAAATGCACGTACCTCCTTTGCTATCTCAGACCCCTTAGTAAGCTCCGGAACTTGATCATGATCAACGTCCGGCAAATGGGAGGTCGATGATCCGCCTGCCCTCGTCCAAAAACCGTCTTCCGCCTGACTATCAAGAAAATCCTTGAGGATATTATCAGGAGAAGTCGCACGCTCAAACAGTAGCAGAAGTTAATGGCCTAAGATGTCCCTTCGGAAGCGAGACTTTCTGCTCCCCATCGAGGGAACATACGGAATGAACTCTCCGATAAATGGATCCTCCTCATAAATCGGAGAATTCGCGAAACGTCGAGATCGGAAGAAGGCAACCGCCTGACGGACGCGTTGCGGAGAAAAACTACACCAACCAACTTCACCACATTGGAGAGAATTAGTGATCTCCGGAAGATCCGCAGGATACGGAGGCAGAGGATTGGTCACTGCAGAAAAATAGGAAGCCATTTTTTTTAAAAAAAAATAATACGAATGCTCATAATAATAAGGGTTCGTACGAATCCGAGGCATGTACCTCTCCGACCCCACACGGTCGTAAAGAACGGAATGCCACCCTCCTCGACCGACGCATCGTCGATACGAACATAGAAAAAATTCTTCTTCCACGACGTAGAAGGCGTTTAGCAGCCCGTAACAACTTCATTGCGAGGGATTAGAGTGATCCTCCGCGATTGTCCTGTAGGTTTTAACAAACCCTCGAGATGATCGACGGTAAGGGTGATTCCCTGCTCATAACTTAGCGTCAAAAGACCGACGAGTTGCTTCAAACTTTGAGGATTCAACTGACTAATCGACAGTCCTAGCCTGTGAAGGAAATGAACAATGACTTCCGGAATCGGAAACCACAGGTGGCATTGTTCCAAAAAAATGTTGTAACACGTGAAGAAACCGTCGGGCGCATCCTCGTCGCTCTCCCCGGCAAGTGGGGAACGAAACTCAACAGCCTCTGGGACTCGGCATAATTCACGCATGAAATCAACGCTGTTAAAAAGTGTCGAACTCGAACGTCCGGAAATCTGATCGACGTCCGACAAAACTGGAACCCAAGTTCCGGGCCTAGCGGACCCCGATTTGTCTCCAATCGCCCAAAAGGCCTCGATATCTGCCGGATCGGCCAACGGGGACAAATACTCTTCTTTCGGATCCAAGGCTGGAGGCTGTGAACTCGTTCCTTCAGAATTCTGAAAATTTGAACTAGTCGAGGAACGGGTTTTTCTCCCTGAAAACATGCTTAAAGGTCTTCAGAGAAAGTAGAGAGAAAAAATTTCTTGAATAAATTGTAAAAGATGGAGTAAAGAATTCAAAATTTTACTCCATATACTTATAGAGAAGAATTTTACTATTCACCTTTGGACTTCTGGCCATTAAAGTTCCGCCTAATTCCACCAAACTCGCCAAACAAACTCAAATCACTCGCAAGAATCTCACGATTCTTACGAGCTGGGGGGCTAACTGTTGGGGTCAAAATCGGTACGACGGAATTAATAGCCAAAACTTTCCGCAAGAATACAAAAAGAACAGTTTTATAAAGCTCGAGAATCGCTTAATAAAACTCAAGAAATCGTTTTATAAGGCTCGAGAATCGTTTTATAAAACTCGAAAAAACGTTTCATAAAACTTGGGAATCGTTTAATAAAACTCGAGAATCGTTTTATAAAACTTGAGAAATCGCTTTATAAAACTCGAGAAATCGTTTTATAAAATCCGAGAATCGCTTTATAAAACTCAAGAATCGTTTTATGAAATTCGAGAATCGTTTTATAAAAATCAAGAATCGTTTTATGAAATTCGAGAATCGTTTTATAAAACTCGAAGATCATTTTTATAAAACTCAAAAGTCGTTTTATGAAATCCGAAGATCGTTTTATAAAACTCGAGAATCATTTTATAAAACAGAAAAAAACCGCAAAAAACCGAAAAAGCCGTAAAACCGGAACTAGTCGCAACTAGTTCGCCCATCGGCGATCTAAGCCGGACCCGACTTAGATCGCCGATGGGCGATCTAAGAAACACTCTCTAGATCGCCCATCGGCGATCTAAGCCGGGCCCGGCTTAGATCGCCGATGGGCGATCTAAGAGTCACTCTTTAGATCGCCCATCGGCGTACTAAGCCGGGCCCGGCTTAGTACGCCNCTCTCTAGATCGCCCATCGGCGATCTAAGCCGGGCCCGGCTTAGATCGCCGATGGGCGATCTAAGAGTCACTCTTTAGATCGCCCATCGGCGTACTAAGCCGGGCCCGGCTTAGTACGCCGATGGGCGATCTAAGAAGCATTCTCTAGTTCGCCCATCGGCGTACTAAGCCGGGCCCGGCTTAGTACGCCGATGGGCGAACTAAAAAACTTCCCAGACACTCCGCGTCTCGATTTCCCGCATTCCCGATTAGAAACTTACGTCTTTCGACAAGGTCGCGTTCTAAACCACGGCCGAAATATCTCCCGTTCAATCTCGATCCGACTTACCGTTCGAGTTTTACGATAAAAACCGTAAAACTTCGTTTTCTCGGAAAGAACACGAGGAAATCGTATAAAACGACAACGGTTAAACGAAACACCGAACATTGCCTAAACTATACGATTTATTCGAGATTTCTCGTTAAAATCGTAAAAAAACGCGCTTTTAATAAAAAACGCCGACTAAGTCGTAAAAAACGTGTTTTTAATAAAAAGTCGAGTAAATCATAAAACTTTGCGATTAACTCGAGAAATTTATTAAAAACAACGTCAGATCAGGAAACGATCCCGTAAAAGTCAGAAAACGATTTTTATCGCAAAACGGCCCGGAAGGACCTAAAACGCGATAAAAACCCATCTCGCGATTTTAACGGAATCTAACCCGCAGATTTGATAACGTTTTGACGGTTTACTCGCAGAAAGAAAATAAAAGTCAAGTTTAAACATAAAAGGAAGGTTTGAAGAGAAATAGAAGATTTCCGCAGAAGAAAAAGAAGGATCGAGAAGAATGGAAAATTCCCGCTTTAAGTCAAATCTGGGCGAAATGGAAAGATCGGATAGCCAAGACGAGAAGTATATAAAGAGGAGGTCTAGGGCAGAAGCACAAGGACGAAATTCAGAGCTCTCACCACCAAAACTAGCATTTAGGAATCTTTCCGTTTTTCTGTTAGCGAGCTGCGTCTCAATTAGGGTTTTCTAGTTCTTACGCTTTCGGCAATTCTTTTTGTACCAGTTCAACGCAGATTCGGAATAAGAACCTCTTTGCTCTCTATTTTCGTTTATTCTCANGTACCAGTTCAACGCAGATTCGGAATAAGAACCTCTTTGCTCTCTATTTTCGTTTATTCTCATTTTAATTCTAAGTTATCGTATTCTTATTTTCGTTGTGCGGTTCTCGCAGATAGCCGGTTCCTCTGGAAACTTAGGGTTTTCCCGAAGTTTCCTTATTTACGATTTATTTGACAGTAGGGTGAAATCGACTCCCACAAAAGTCAAAATTTAGTTAAATGTAGATTAGCGAAGAAGTCTACTATTAAATATCAAAAATTTGGTCAATTGCAAAACTAACCTCTTTTATGTAGACTTATGATGGAGTCTACATAATTTTTTTTTCAAAGGTGAATATGTAGACCTCTATTGAAGTATACTTTGTATCAACAATTATTCTGGTTAATTGCAACACTAACATATCAGTAGACTGCACTGTAGGTCTACAATTATATGTAGACATTCAAAACATTCTACTATCGCGACACTATTCTGAAAATGATAAAATCCATGTAAAAACTTACATTTTCCAGTGTAAAGCTTATTTCCAACATTTTCCAGCGTAAAAACATTAAATATGAGCACATGGAAGCAGCTTATCCGATTTTTGCTGAAAAAAATCTCGAAAATAAGAAATTTGTGTTTGTGAAAATGAAATTTATGAGAGTTTTTAGATGAAATTAGAGAGGAAATGAGAGGAGGTGAAGATTTAATGGTGTAGAATGAAGAAAAAGTAGATAAAAATTAAATTTTTGAGCATTAAAAGCTCAAATGTGATTGTTAAGGGAATAAAAAATTTAAAATACCCGTATAAAAAATTCAACTGAAACTACCCACGTCACCCACGAGAGCTAGCCTGGCTAGGTTAGTAATGGATTTAGAGGCCTTTGAGGATTATCCCTGGGGAAGAGTTGCATTTAAAGTCTTGATGAAGACGGTGAAGAAGATTGACATCACAAAGTCGTATACTATTGAAGGATTTGTTCAGGTTCTTCAAGTTTGGGTGTACTTTGCTCTCCCTGAGTACACAGCTGGTATGGATCACCTCTTAAAGACAGTCTCCACCTCTCCTTGCCTTTGAAGGCAGCACATGACGGAAAAATGTCAGAGAGAATCTTCTGAAACAGGTAGATAATCCGTCTCCACCTCTTCATTATATGCAACTTTGTTTTGAAAATAATTTGATACTTATTTTAAATCTTTTATGCAGACTCGGATTAACAAATTTGAATACAAGGATTACGAAGAAATGTTCCCTCTCTGGGATGGTGATGTGGAAGATACGAAGGTTGATAACATACTGAAGATGATGTTTAAGGAGGTGTGGAAGTGGGACAAAACTCATTGGCCTGTTGCTGGGACAAAGGAGTGGACAAATGTGAAGGTCGAGTACCAACAGGTGAAGGTAGAGACGAGTGAAGTTAAGAGTCGCAAGAAGGTGATCAGAAGCAAGAAGGGTCGTTCAGAATCTCCTTCTCCCATTGAGTCCGATGAAGAACCTCGCAAGAAGGCTCGTGAGTCCCCTGCCGTCGATATGCAGACCATGAAAGCAGAGATAGAAAGTTGGCTCACTGGTTTTACCTCTAATATTGTTGAGGGGCTGAGCAGATGTGAGAGAACTGTGACCACACAAGGCCATATGATCGCGAGACTTGCAGAAACGGTAGGAGCTGTTGAGAAGATTGTGCGTGGAGGTTGGAAGGAAGAGCATGTGAGGTACCTAAAGATGACCAATCTGAGGGAGATAAAGCTAAGGACAAATCTGAGGAAAGCAGAGCTGAGGATCCATCTCCCAAACCTACCAGACTGACAAGAGCCACAACCAAAGCCGCCGAAGCCACTGGGGTTAGTACTACCAAACCAGCGAAAAGAGCCAAAAAAATCTACAAAAAAAGAAATAACTTGTTTGCTTTTGCTTTTGGAATGTTGGAACCTTTGTTTCTTGTTGTTTTCAAAATGTTGGAGCCTTTTTTCATTTTGCTTTTGGAAAGTTGGAACCTTGGAATGTTGCTTTTGAACCTTGCAATGTTATGTGCATATTGTTAGTTAATGATGGTTATTAATGTGTTCTTGCTATTGAAAATGTATGCAGAGTGAGAGTGTGAATGTAGGCAGAGAACAACCAAGTGTTGTTGTAGTAGAGAAACAACCATCACACGTTGATTATGGCTCTTTGAAAAAACTGAAACAAGCTGGTAAAGTGAAAAATGCCCGCATTGTGGCACGTGTTAAGAGTGACAGACTTCGTAGACTTGCTGCTACTCAGCAGTCTCCGTTTCAAGGCAACAGCAAGGCGAAGGTTATCATACCTAACATGCCGAAGCGAGGACAAGGATATTACCCATTTGGTATTGTTGAAAAAAAACAACAACCAGAAGAAGCCTTACAACAATCAACAAGAAGGTTACCAACCCAAGCAAGGCTACCAAGGAAACCAGTCTCCTCAAGGGAAATCAAGTTCTTCTACCCCTTCTTCTCAAGAGAATAATTCTGATGCTATGCTACGACAAATCCTTGAGAACCAGACCAAACAGGACAAGAACATGGACAGACAAGAACAGAGTATTGGCATTGAGCTGAGGAACTTACACACAAAGATTGATGGAAGCTACAATGATCTTCACAGCAAGTTCAAAGCTTTGGAGAGCCAGTTTGCCTCCATGAATACTAATTCTAAGAGCCCAATGGGTTCTCTTCCTGGTTCTTCTGAGCAGAATCCCAAAGCTCCACTGAATGCAATCACCCTTCGAAGTGGAAGAGAGCTGCCTCCTAGAACTCTCATTAAGGATAATGAGAAACAAGGTGGGGAGGTGGTCATCAACCTTGATGGTGATGAGGTTGTGATTGTTGATGAGAAGAATAATGAAGAGATCTTGGAGAAAATAGTTTAAGCCAAAGGTAAAGGGAAGGTTAATAAAGACAAGAAAGTTGAGAACAACAATGAAGCTGCTACATCATCAAAGGATACTACCTTCGCTCCCCCTCCCTATGAGCCAAAGCTTCCATTCCCTGGTAGATTCAAGAAGCATCTTTTGGAAAAGTACAAAGCTATGTTTGAGAAGCAAATGAGTGAGGTCCAAGTAACAATGCCAATCATTGATGCCTTTATGCCCATCCCTCAATACAGCAAGTTCTTAAAAGATGCAGTGACTCTAAAGAAGAAAGAAATGGAAGGTGATATCACTCAAATGTTTAACCCTAAGGAGTGATTTACTCTCTCAAATAAGAGGTTCAATCGTAGTACTTAGGGATCGAATCCACAAGGAACTAGAGTCACAAAAGATATAATCCTAAGTGATTAAGCTAGGTTGAATAGGTTTAAAACAATAAATAAAAGTTGGTAGCAATGGTAAGTTACCAAGGAAAATAGGTTTTGGGTTTAAAAACAATGAAAGAAAGTAGTTAGATTCAAGGTTACTATTCAGAAAATCAGATTATAAATCTATGGATGTCTTAACAAATTGCTTGCAAATATATGAGAACTTCAATCCTTAGACAAATCTATAGCTGTCGCCATTAGACTCGTCCATTGATCTGATTGCCGACAGTATCGATCGATATTGCTATCGCAGTGTCGATCAATATGTTTTGCCGTCGTTCGATGACTCTATAGGAGTCATCGATCGATATAGCATGAGATCGAATTGAAACTGTGTTCACCCGAGAATTTCTACTAAACCGCCTATCGCACGTGCCTAATAGAGTATGGGCTTAGCCAAATGATTTCAGGATAATGACTATTAGATTAGTCACTCCATAATCATAACTCTAGGTAGCAAATCTAGAGTAAGCATTAGGGTTCATTTGGATAATGAATATAACAACTCAACACTCCATAGTTGGGGCTGATCCCTCATAACTATTTGAACCCCAAATCTAACAAATGAATCTACTCAAACATAGCCAAGAGATTCATAGCAAAAGAATAAGATGAAAAGAAAATACTTTATTGCTAAATAGAATACAAAACTTAGATAAAAACTCAATACTTTCTTATTTGATCTAATGATGTCTTTTTAGGACTCATAGGCATAACTATAAATATGAGTACAATTAGGTTAAAAACTCGTCATGGGCAGTCTTGTAATTGTTATTTTTAGAGGGTTGGAGGATTTATGAGCAAGAGAATGAGATTAGGGTGAGATTTAAGAAGAAAAGAAGAGATTAAGAGATTTGTGAAGGAGAGATTTTGAGATTCAATAGTAACAAGAGAGTAAAGAGACTCAAAGATTGCTTGCTTTTCCCTTCATCCGAGATTACAAATATATAGGAGAGACATCAGGGTTTTGGGATACAAAGGAGTCAAAGTTACTATAGCAAAGCATGTGGAATCAAGGATGGGGGGAGCGCATAATTCAAACGGATGGAGGAGAAGGTCTACACGCGTGTAGCATAAGGCATATTGGACTAGATGCCTTTGCCTTTCCAGCTCTGTCCAGCTGTAAAGGCTCTTCCTTCTTATCTCTCAACGGTTACCTTCTTCTCTTTAAACCTTCTCCTTTAACCCAAAGCACCTGGACCATTACTTTTCTTGACTTCCAAGCTTCACATTTAAATTTCCCACCATATCATGAAGTGTACGGACCAAGTCATGTCCGTACACCCTATTCATAAACCCAACTCCTTCTCATCACAACTTCCCTTCTCTTTCTCATACATATTAAACTCTCTCAACTCAACACTCCCCCTCAAGCTAGACCATGTGAAACAAGTCTAGCTTGGAAGTGCAATGAGGTCTTCCTCATTAAAAACCTTACCAAAGAAAACCCTTGAGTCCTTAGGGATAAAACCTTGATAAGGAAAAGAGTAAAGACCCCATTGCAAGGGGATTAGCTGGGCACAGAAAGATCTATGAGTCCCAACCTGGTATGGATGGACTCCATAGTCTTTTGGCTTTCTGCTTTAGTAAACACATCCGCTAACTGATCCTCACTTCTTGTGAAACAAGGCAAGATCACTCCAAGTACCATCATTTGCTTCACCTTATGGCAATCAACTTTAATGTGCTTGGTCCTCTCATGAAAGAATGAGTTGCTGGCTATATGGATTGCTGCTTGGTTGTCACAATGCATTGTCATTGGAATAGATTGATCAATCTCTAGATGCTTCAGTATGCTCTTGATCCACACCAGCTCGTTTGTAAGCTTTAACATGGCCCTATACTCAGCTTCTGCACTTGAACAAGACACTACCTTCTGCTTCTTACTCTTCCATGTAACCAAGTTGCCTCCAATGAATGTACAATAGCCTGTGGTTGATCTTCTATCAACTCTATCACCATCCTAATCCGCATCACAGTATCCAACAACTTCAGTACTCTCATTACACCACATCCATACACCAAGACTTCTTCTTCCATTTAGATACATCAAGAGCCGGTTCACCATTCCCCAATGATGCTCCTTTGGCACTTGCATATGCTGGCTCACTTGATTCACAGCAAAACATATATCAGGACGAGTAATGGTTAAGTAGATGAGCTTACCAACTAGCTTCCTATAAAGCTTTGGATCCTTGAAAGGTTTGCTATCCTCAATCTCCCCCTCACATGGGACCTTATACCCATCCTCTATAGGCATTCTAGCTGTCTTGCCATCAAGCATACCTGCATCTTTCAAAAGATCAAGTGTGTATTTCCTTTGAGACATGAATAAGCCTTCCTTGGATCTACATATCTCAATTCCAAGGAAGTATTTCATCTCTCCCAAGTCTTTAATATCAAATACAGATTTGAGAAAATCTTTAGTAGCTTGTATACCTTCCTTGTCACTCCCGGTTATGATGATATCATCAACATAAACCAAGAGGACAACAATACCTGATGGAGTGGTGAGAGTGAAGAGGGTGTGATCAAGTTCAGACTTTCTAAAACCTCTCCCATTCAAGGTGGTACTTAGCTTGTTGTACCAAGCTCTTGGTGACTGCTTAAGACTATAGATAGCCTTCTTCAACCTCAACACATTTCATGGTTTCACCAAGTGATCTAAACCCGGAGGAGGATGCATGTACACTTCATCTTCAAGCTCCCACTGGAGAAAGGCATTCTTCACATCCATTTTCCATAAACCCCATTCAAGATTCACAGCCAAGGACAACACAATTCTAATGGTATGGAGCTTAGCAACAGGCGCAAGGGTATCAATGTAGTCTTCACCATAAGTTTGAGTAAACCCCCTTTCTACAAGTCTGGCCTTCTTTCTCTCTATCTTCCCATTAGGCAAGAACTTGATGGTAAAGATCCACCTACTAGTTACAGCCTTCTTACCCTTTGGGAGATTACTTTCATACCAAGCATCATTTCTTATCATAGCTCCAGATTCATTTGCCACAGCTTCTCTCCATTCTTTATCTTGAATAGCCTCCTCATAGCTTCTTGGCACCTGATTCTCATCCAAGCTCTCAACAAACATACAATGCTCCTCCGGGAACATAGCAAATGAGCATACAGCCTGAGTAGGATGATGAACAGCATGCACATCGTAGTAGACCCGTGTGTTGATCCAATTGGAGGGATCCTTTCTTATCCTTGTACTTCTTCTCAATGGTTGAACAGCCGGTTCTTCTACCCTTGGTTCTTGCTCAACATCCATTCTTTCTTGATCAATACCATTTCCATCTTCCTCTTGAGATGTAGGACCTTGATCATGAGAACCTGATTGCTCCCCTTCATGCTGATCTCCTTGACCAACTTCATCAGGTTCAGGTTTACTTCCCACCTCATGATCAAGGTGTGAATCTTGACGATCAGCACTTGCCGGTTGGGGCATGGGAGAACTCTTCTGGTGTTCTTGAGAACCCTGATTCACCTTGATTCCTAGACCCTCTAGGATGTTCTTCAATACACCAGCTCTAACTGTGGTTAAACTACTCAATTCTTCCTGATCTTTATCCTCATAATACCCTTTCTCCTCCATAAACTTAACATCTCTGGACACAAGTACTCTCCTAGCCATAGGATCATAGCATTTGTATCCTTTCTGACCCGTGGAGTACCCAATGAACACAGCTCTAACACTTCTTGGATCAAGCTTGTTTCTTAACTCTCCTGGAACCAGCACATAGCACACACACCCAAAGACCTTCATGTAGTCAAGAATTGGCTTGGTCTTGTTGAGAACTTCAAAAGGAGCCTGGTAATTTAGGACCTTTGTAGGTGTGCGGTTGATAAGATAACAAGCAGTAGCCACAGCATCAATCCAGAACTTCTTGGGTACATTGGCTTGAAACATCATTGAACGAGCAACCTCCATGAGATGCCTATTCTTCCTTTCAGCTACACCATTCTGTTGTGGAGTGTATGGGCAACTTGTTTGATGGAGAATGCCATGTTGATTAAGATGAGTCCTGAACGCATGACTTGTGAACTCCCCTCCATTATCTGATCTAAAAATTTTAATCTTGGCATGATAATGGTTAGTCACATAAGATTGAAAGTTTCTAAATGCATCAAGAACTCTATCTTTAGATGGTATGAGTGTTAACCAGGTGTATTTAGATTTTTCATCAATGAATGTCACAAAGTACTTATGATTCTCCCTAGATAAGCAAGGTGCAGTCCAAACATCATAGTGAATTAAATCAAAACACTTATCATAGATAGTAGTAGACTTTGTGAAAACAGTTTTACAATGATTGCCTAAAATGCAAGCTTCACACTTATCATTTTCAAAATAAACACCTGGTAACATAAGGTTCAATGTTCTAACATGAGGATGACCAAGTCTAGCATGCCATAATGCATTTTTATTCAACATAGAACTAAAAGAAAAACTTGAATCAGAAACTGGAGCAAGATCTTCAAGTAAATATAAATCTCCTTTGGTTACTCCATTTCCAATCACTTGGTTGCTCTTAATATCCTGAAACTTGACATCATAAGGAGTGAATATGACATTGCATTGCAAGTCATTTGTACATTTCTTAACCGAGAGCAAGTTAGATGCAAATTCAGGAATATAAAAAGCTTTAGAATCCTTGTTAAACAACCTTAAATCTCCTATACCTCTTATGGGTATCTTACTACCATTTGCTATCATAACATTTCCACTAGTTGGTTCAATGTTTTTAATCAAACATTTATCACTTATCATGTGGTGTGAGGCTCCGGAATCAACAATCAAAGGTTTAATTATCTCTCTAGCATTGTTACAAAGGATACTAGGTGATCTAAAGTTGCTAGGCCATTTTTCAATCTCAAGATCATTCCTAGCAAGTCTAAGTTCCTCACTATGTTCTATTTTGCATGCATTATAAGAGAGAGCTTTAGGATACCGTTATCCTTGAAGAGTTTGATGAGAGCATCAAGGTCGGACTTCCGGAGATACTCTTGACCACCTTGGTTGTAAGCCATCAGTGACTTCCCATTGTTTGTCACTTGACCCTCTCCCATGCTTGCCTTGCTAGTACCCGCTCCATTTCCCTCCAAGATGTTGGCCTTAGGATCCCTCTCCTTCATGAACTTGGCCGGCTTGAGGTGAGGATGAAGGATCCAGCATTGGCTCTTCTTATGACCATGCTTCTTGCAATGATCACAGGTGCCATTGAACCTTCTATCCTCATAACTCCTATCTTCATACTTGTTATGGTATCCGGGTTTGTTGGCTTCTGAGGCTTCTTGGCTAACTGGCTCAGCTTCATCCTTAGCATAATTAGCCAAGGTAAGATCACCTTTGCTTCCACAAAATAAGCCAATAGACCCTTCCTCGTTTTGTATCTGAGCGCATACATCCTCAAGGGAAGGAAGCTTCTCAGACCTCAAAATGTGTTTCACAAGACCATTGTATGCCGGGGTCAAGGTAAGAAGAAGGCCAAAGACCTTATCTTGCTCACGCCTCTCTTGCAGCTCATCTTCATCATTGGTACTTGGCCTTAGCATCTCTAACTCAGACCACAATGCCCGGAACCTTCCAAGATTCTTACTGAACTCCATGTCTTCTTGAGCCAAAGTGTTGATAGCATGCTTTACTTCAAAGACTCTACTAAGATTGGATGTGTTTCCATACACCTTCTTGAGCGTTTCCCATAGCTCCTTGGCTTTAGTACAGTAACTATAAGCCTCTAAGATTAATTGATCTAAAGACCCTTGAAGAACTGAGAGCACCAACAAATCTTCTTGTTCCCACTTATCTTCATCCTTTGTGGTGACTTCCTCACCATCATCTCCATGAGTAATGAGCTTTGGACCCACTCCAGAAGTGATATGACTCCATAAACCCTTACTTCCCACAGCTGTCTTAACCAGCCTAGACCACAAGAATTAGTTCCCTCCTTTAAGAACCACCGGAACCTTCATCTTTATCCCACTCTCCATCTTACTTGCAAAAGCTTGGATCTTTGAGACAAAGTCACACGAGCATTGAAGAATACACACTTAGCTTAGATCTCCACAGAAACCACTCGAACCTAGCTTGAATCACCAAAAGAAACAAGCTTGAACTCGCTAAAACTCAAGAACACAACTCGGAAAGTTTAAGAACACAAATGAAAAGACCCACAAATCCTCTAACCTGTCTCTAATACCATGTTATTTTTAGAGGGTTAGAGGATTTATGAGCAAGAGAATGAGATTAGGGTGAGATTTAAGAAGAAAAGAAGAGATTAAGAGATTTGGTGAAGGAGAGATTTTGAGATTCAATAGTAACAAGAGAGTAAAGAGACTCAAAGATTGCTTGCTTTTCCATTCATCCGAGATTACAAATATATAGGAGAGACATCAGGGTTTTGGGATACAAAGGAGTCAAAGTTACTATAGCAAAGCATGTGGAATCAAGGATGGGGGGAGCGCATAATTCAAACGGATGGAGGAGAAGGTCTACACGCGTGTAGCATAAGGCATCTTGGACTAGATGCCTTTGCCTTTCCAGCTCTGTCCAGCTGTAAAGGCTCGTCCTTCTTATCTCTCAACGGTTACCTTCTTCTCTTTAAACCTTCTTTTTTAAACCAAAGCACCCGTACCATTTCTTTTCTTGACTTCCAAGCTTCACATTTAAACTTCCCACCATTTCATGAAGTGTACGGACCAAGTCATGTCCGTACACCCTATTCATAAACCCAACTCCTTCTCATCACAACTTCCCTTCTCTTTCTCATACATATTAAACTTTCTCAACTCAACAGTAATTTGGTGAGAACTTGGGCTTCAAGTCGGCCAAGTAAATCTTGCTCATCACGCTCTGTATCGATCGATAGTACATCGTGTACATCGATCGATGGAGTATCTCGACTTCAACTTCTACGGAATCGTCATCGATCAATTACACAAGGTGTGTATCGATCGATATGTGTCTCTCATTGTCGGATCTTCATAGTCATCTTGTAAAACTCTCCTTTAAGTTCCATAAGGCACCTAAATCATCACTTTACTACAAAATGCTCATGAACCTGAAAACATACCTAATAGACTCAAAAACATAAATAATTATTATAAAAACATATCAATACCATGACCAAAAACGGGTCAAAATCATGGTATATCAACTCCCACAGACTTAACCTTTTGCTTGTCCTCAAGGAAACCTTAAGTTAGTCTTTGAAAAAAGTTTAAAAACAGCAGGGACTCAATCAAAATATCAACTTTAAAATCATCACCTCTTACTTTGTTGCAAGCCACATCTCATATCTATCAACTACAGAAGTACATTATATCATATCCTAGCTTAGCAACCAAATACATCTAGCCAATCAACTTAAACTTTCCTTGTCTGTCTATCCCCTCTACTGATTTCATTTATGCATAAAAATAAAGGTGTAGGCTTTACCTTGGGAGTATCGATCAAGGAACACATGGATTCAACTCAAACAAGTTTCAGGCATTCTTATCCTGGTTCCCTTTCTTTCTTTATCCCCCTTCTCTGAATCCCAACTCTTTCTTTCTCTCTTTTTTTTTATCAATCCCAGTGAACAATTAATGTTCATCTTATTGATCTTTCTTGACAAAGTGTAAGAGAATAGTGTGGTCATAGGTAATGTACCTCTCCCTCGCTTTGATCATTCCTTTGATTTAGAATAGTGGGGTCATAGGTAATGTACCTCTCCCTCTGCCTCTCAGGAAATCATATCGTCTTTTATTCTCTGGGGATGCCGAAGGAAGGAAAGAAGGAAACCAAAATTTTTGAGACTTTTACCTTCTAGACTTGCAGGAGGATTCCGATCCCTTGTATACCAAGCCCCAAGACAAGCAGTAGATGTCAGGTTAGGTTAGAAATCAGCTTTGGTTCTTCCAGACAATCATGAAAGTGTTGTCATAGGTGATCGGTGGTCCACTTTAGCATCTATAGTACTTTCTGCAATCAACAAATCTAAGAATGGTGCTAAAGAGTGGTAAGATAAAAAGTAAGACTTTGAAATTTTTTCCCTTTCTTGACTCAATAAAACCAATTTTTGAAAACTTTTATAAATAAGATCAAAAAGAGGTAAAGTAGCATCAGTAATCATCTCCCCCCAGACTTAAATCATACACTGTCCTCAGTGCATAATCAGTCAGAGTAAGAACATAAGAAAAATTAAATGTGTAACTTATATCGAAGTGGTGAACGATATACCTGACCGATATGGATATCGTTCGATGCTGAGTCGCCATCGTCGATCGATGCGTGTAGGTATGTGTCGAGCGATATCGACTGGTTCGTATCGGTCGATAGGTAGTGATCGTGTATCTATCTTCCTAAAAACAAATAAAAACGAAACTAATAAGTAAAAATAAAATAAAATAAAGAAGTAAAATACCTAACAGTGGGTTGCCTCCGACTCAGCGCTTGATTAAAGTCAGTTAGCTTGACTATGGAATTATGGTGGCTAGTGAGGTGGGTTGCAGGTACTTGTTGGGAAACAAGTATCCTCCTTGTCTTGTATTTCTTCAAACCATGAGGTTAAAAAGCTTCTTGTGGCTTTCTCACTTCTGGTCATACTAGTCTTCAAACCATAAACTTCAGTTTGGATCCTTTCCAACCACTCCTCTAAGCTGGCAAGGCTATACTGATGATGTCCAAGCATGCTGTAGATGTGTTCTGTAGTCCTCTGCATGGTGTCGTGGTGTGTTGGATCGTCGGTTGATTCTGGAGGTTGCACATCGGTCGATGTGTGTCGTATGTCATCGATCGATGGGGATGGGTCAGGTCGGTTGGCGAGCTGTCTTTGGATATCTTCTAGCTCCTTTTTAATATCCTCCATTGTGCACTGCAATCCTTTGACGTCACTGTGTACTGGTAACCAATATCGTTCCAGTAATCTGTAATCTTCGTCTCCACAAAACTCAATAGATTTGTAGATATCTCTTGTGGTTGCTTCTAGTTCTTCTCTGGTATAGAATTCTTGAGCACAGGTATCTATCGATGGACTGGGTTTGTCATCGATCGATAGCTTCTGGAAGTGGTGCTCGATCGGGTTATGGACGGGTGTATCGATCGATTCAGGGGGATATGTATCGGTCGATGCTTGTGTCTGAGATCTCAGTTGTGCGCGCAAGGTGTTGACTTCTTCTTGTAGGGCTTCTCTTTCATATCGTGCTAAGTCAGTGCTGGTGGTATTCCAGAGTAGTTCACCTCGAAGTCTTGATAGTTCTTTCTCATGTTCATATTGCATGGCTGCTTTCTCCCAGTTGTGATCTCCGGTTCTTGCATCAAGCATGTGCGTGACTTCGGCTTGTGTGAAGAGCTTGCAATCGGGGACTCCTTTAGCATAGGCTTCAGCAAATTCTGGTAGACAGAAACTAGACCGTCCAAATAATGAGGCTCTCTTCAGCAAGTTTCCCATGTCTTCTTTGGTAACAGAGATGATGTCTCCGTTTACTGCTCTTGCATGGCCAGATTCATCTCTTTAGACTCCATATTCATCCTTCTTTTCTCAAAAGAAACGACGAAGTCCGTTGTTGAAGGCTCTCTTCCCATATTCTCGGTGCATATCGATCGATGCGAGTCTCCATGCATCGGTCGATGGCCGTTTTATTTGATGCGGATCGTTTTCGATGATAGGTCCATTGGCCATCTGAAGGATGTCTGCAACATCTTCTGTGGAGATTGGAACGATTCTCCCATCTATTGCTCGTGCATGACCATCTGAATCCCTGAAAATACCAAACTCACCCGGTATTAGTGAATTTAAATCAAATTTAGGTTTTTGTACCTCGGATGGTGTTGTGCCAGGATCGGTTGGTGGTTAAAGATTTATATCGAGCAATGGTGGAGCTGCTGCATCGGTCGATTGTTTGTAGAACATGTCGTTCGACGGCTTGTGCTCCGTGTCGATCGATACGGGTGTGGCAGGTCGGATTGCGGGTTGTATTGGTGCCGTATCTAGTGCAAAACTCTCATGATAACCGCTCGCCCAGCTTCCAATCGAGTAATCTCCGTCTCGTGGTTCGTGTGGGACATAGACTTGTGCGCAGTAGGGTTCGTCGCTCGTTATTCGAAACGTCGTTTGGGCGATCTGGGTGGAGGCATATCGATCGATGGACAGGGTTCCATATCGGTCGATGCTCGTCGGAGGAAGGTCGGCATAGGAGGGTGTTCTGCATCTTCTCAAAGAAATCGGTACTCTATGGCTCGTTCCTCCTCATAATCTTCATCATACTCCTCCTAAGAAGTGATACTAGCTAGCTCGGGCATGTAGTGATCGTTTTCCCACTCATCTGCGCTGAAATCGGCGTCTGGGAACTCGTCTTTGATCTGTTGGAATACCCTATCGATCGATGACCAGGTAGTTCTGTCGGTCGATGGGTCTGCAACGGTTTCAGTTGATGGAGAAGGGTTGTCATCGGTCGATACTACTTCTTTAGTTTCATACTCTCCCATAGAATCATACTCGTGGGCACAGAAACAGGTGGCTACGAGTGTTGAGCTTGCTGTCCTTGGAAACTTGATGACCGGAACAGGGTTGTAGTGGATGGAAGGGTTGATAAGGGTTAGGCAGAGCTTGTTAGTTTGTAGGTCACAAACAGCTCCAACTGTGGCTAAGAAGGCTCTTCCAAGTAGTAGAGAATTCTTGAAGTTGAGCTCGTTGGAGAGAACATGGAAGTCTGTAGGAATTAGGGTTTCTCCAATCTGTACCTCAAGGTTGCGAACGATGCCTCCAGAGCTTTGTTGAGAACAATCCACAAAGATGAAAGTTTAGTCAGAAGGCTCTATCTTCAGACCTAGATGGTCTGCCATAATCTTGGGTAAGATGCTAACTCCAGATCCTGTGTCACATAGGGCTCGAGGGAACTCAACACCTTGGATGAAACATGGTATTGTGAACTTCCTTGGATCACTCTTCTTCTCCAGTGTTATCTTCTGCTTGAGACTGTTTCTGACTTGGTTAAACATCCTCCTGATGTCTTCTTCTGTCTCCTTGGTTTCTCTGAAGAACATCCACAATCTGTGTGAAAAATAGGCTTCTTCAAAAGGTTTCTCTGTAGGTATTCTGAGGACTCTTTTTCTGAAGCTTGACAACTCTTTCTCATTAGCTTCTCTTTTATAGGGCTTATGTATCTTCTCTTTCCTTTTTCTGAGAACTCTCCCCTGAGTTTCCTTTTCTCTCTCCATGGACTCAAAAATATCCGTGGGTCTCTCTTTTAGGGCTGTTGTAGGGCTTCTCGTGGTGTAATACTTCTCCCGGAAAGCGTCAAGACATGCACTATCAATCTTAGGAAGCTGTACTCGGCGTTGGGGTACTGTGTATCGATCGACACTTGCTGGAGTGTGTTGGTCAATATCAGCGTCTTGGTGTCGGTCGATGATGGGGTCATCATGTCGATCGATGACAGCGATGGGCGGATGTGGGTGACGTGCTGCGAAGGCGGCGTGAGACATAATCTTGAAGGAATTGCACTCGCGAGGGTTTTCGTCTGAGTCTATCGATCGACACTCGTCAAAGTCTATGGATCGACGTACTAAAGGCGATATCGATTGATGTTGAGCTGGTGATATCGATCGATAATAGTCATATGCGAAATCTCTTTCACTCTCATCATCAGATCTCTGAATCTCTTCTACTACCTCTTGCCAAAATTCATCATCCAGGATGGCATTGATGTTCTGGTTGTGGGAAAACTCCTACTTCTTAAGTGCTTCTCCTGTCTGAAACACTTGAGTCTCTAGCTTCTTCACATGGGTGCTGAGGGCATCTATCTTCGTGGTGAAGGTGGTGTAGACAGAATCGATCTTTCCATTGAAGTTTACCTCGAGCTTCTGCTGACTCTCATGTATCTTGTCTATCAATTCCTCCAGTTTAGTATCTTGGGTGGGTGGGTGTGGATTTGAGTAGAAGGCACTTCCATAGCTTATGTTGTTGTTAAGGTTGCTGCTGCTGAAGTTGTTGGGCTTTTGGGAATTCTGGTTGAAGTTGCTTCTCTGGCCTGTGAAGTTTCTGTATCCTCCTTGGTTACCAGATCTCTGAAAACCAGCTCCACTAATCTAGTTGACATCTTCTTCAACAATGTCTGAGTCTTCCACTGAACAGATCTGCTTGTTTAGGAGCTTCTGAATGTTGTCTAGCTGTGCTTGAACTTCATTGACGTACTCCTTCCCAATGGATAATGTAGTCTGCGTCATAGAGTTTCTTGTGCTGTTGCTGGAAGCCAAGTTATCAATTAGCTTGATAGCATTCTGCGGATTTCTGGTGGTGAAGTTGCCATCACTAGCTGTATCAAGGGCTCTCTTGAAATCTGGGCTGATGCCTCTGTAGAAAGTGCAGAGCAGTTGCACTTTGTTGAATCTGTGGTGTAGGCAGTCTCGCTGGTAGGATTTGAATCTGTTCCAAGTATCCTTGAATGACTCTTCAGGGGCTTGGGTAAATGTAGCAATTTTCTTCCTCCAGTATTCAGCGCGTGAATCATCAAAGAAATTACGCAGGAAGGCTTGCTTGATATCACTCCAGGTGGTAGGATGGCTGATCGGTTTGAATAGAACTGATCCGGACGGTTGTAGTCAGCCAAAGTTCTGGTCTCTTCTACAGGTTGAATGATGCTTGTGGGTGCAGTGTCTACTTCAGTAATGACCTCCTTCTGATCATTCAGCTTCTGACCTTCTGCGTTTCGCAGGTGACCATCTTGATCACGCAGGTCTCCATTCTCATCGGGTATGAGAATCATAGGCGCTACCATGTCTCGCCGGTTAGTATCGATCGATGTATGGTGAGGTGTATCGATCGATGTATGGTGAGGTGTATCGATCGATGTCAAGTGAAGGGTATCGGTCAACGAACGGATGTTGATGTCGATCGATGGGATGGTGTGGGTATCGGTCAACGAACGGTTGTTGATGTCGATCGATGGGATGGTGAGGGAATCGGTCAACGAACGGTTGTTGATCGTCGGTGGAAAGCGTGAATTGATTGATAGAGAGGCGTTGGTATCGATCGATGTGGAGCGTAGGTCTTTGCGGATGCTACGTTCCAGATTGTTGGGATCTTCTGAGTACAAAAGTTGCTTGTCCTTGTTGCTTTTAGTACTACTGGGCATGTACCTGAAAAAGACAAAAAGAAAAAGAAAAAAAAAACTTTGTGTCAAAAGATGGAAAAATAAAAAGTAACAAATAACCTAGACTGAATCAGATTAAATCTAATAGTAATCTTAGTTCCCTGGCAACGGCGCCTAATTTGATATCACTCAAATGTTTAACCCTAAGGAGTGATTTACTCTCTCAAATAAGAGGTTCAATCGTAGTACTTTGGGATCGAATCCACAAGCAACTAGAGTCACAAAAGATATAATCCTAAGTGATTAAGCTAGGTTGAATAGGTTTAAAACAATAAATAAAAGTTGGTAGCAATGGTAAGTTGCTAAGGAAAATAGGTTTTGGGTTTAAAAACAATGAAAGAAAGTAGTTAGATTCAAGGTTACTATTCAGAAAATCAGGATTATATATCTATGGATGTCTTAACGAATTGCTTGCAAATATATGAGAACTTCAATCCTTAGACAAATCTATAGCTGTTGCTATTAGACTCGTCCATTGATCTGATTGCCGACAGTATCGATCGATGTTGCTATCGCAGTGTCGATCGATATGTTCTGCCGTCGATCGATGACTCTATAGGAGTATCAATCGTTATAGCATGAGATCGAATTGAAACTGTGTTCACACGAGAATTTCTACTAAACCGCCTATCGCACATGCCTAATAGAGTCTGGGCTTAGCCAAATGATTTCAGGATAATGACTATTAGATTAGTCACTTCATAATCATAACTCTAGGTAGCAAATCTAGAGTAAGCATTAGGGTTCATTTGGATAATGAATATAACAACTCAACACTCCATAGTTGGGGCTAATCCCTCATAACTATTTGAACCCCAAATCTAACAAATGAATCTATACTCAGACATAGCGAAGAGATTCATAGCAAACGAATAAGATGAAAAGAAAATACTTTATTGCTAAATAGAATACAAAACTTAGATAAAAACTCAATACTTTCTTATTTGATCTAATGATGTCTTTCTAGGGCTCATAGGCATAACTATAAATATGAGTACAATTAGGTTAAAAACTCGTCAGGGGCAATCTTGTAATTTGGTGAGAACTTGGACTTCAAGTCGGCCAAGTAAATCTTGCTCATCACACTCTGTATCGATCGATGGTACATCGTGTACATCGATCGATGGTACATCGTGTACATCGATCGATGGAGTATGGATTTTGCTGTTGAGATGGATTTTGCTGTTGCAGGAATTTGATCTTGAGATCAAGGATAGGCCAGGAGTTGAGAATGGAGTAGCTGATCATCTATCTAGGATGAGAGTGGAGTGTGGTATTCCCATTGATGAAGGTCTTCCAGAGGAACAGATTATGGCCATAAGAGGAGTTGTGAGACTTTGTGAAACTAGAAGGAAGATTGAAGAGGTCAAGGAGATCAAGGAGAAAGAGCCTTGGTATGCTGATTTGGTGAACTACTTAGCCACCGGAAAAGAGCCATTAAACCTTGAAGGATATGCTAAGAAGAAATTCTACAAGGATGTGAAGAGGTACTATTGGGATGAGCCTTACCTCTACATTCTTTGCAAGGATCAGCTTTATAGGAGAGTAGTGGCTGAAGAAGAGATAGATGGGATCCTTACACAATGTCATGGATCATCTTATGGAGGTCACTATGCTACCTTCAAGACTGTTGCAAAGGTTTTACAAGCTGGATTTTGGTGGCCACACATGTTCAAGGATACACAAGACTTCATTTCAAGATGTGACTCATGCCAAAGAAGAGGAAACATCACCAAAAGGAATGAGATGCCTCAAAATCCTATTCTAGAGGTTGAAGTGTTTGATGTGTGGGGCATTGGTTTCATGGGTCCTTTCCCATCATCCTTTGGCAACAAATATATCCTTGTGGCTGTGGATTATGTCTCAAAATGGGTGGAAGCTGTAGCAAGTCCTACAAATGATGCTAAAGTAGTACTCAAGATGTTCAAGAGTGTGATCTTTCCAAGGTTTGGGGTGCCAAGAGTTGTTATAAGTGATGGAGGTTCTCACTTCATCAACAAGCTATTTG
>CAKOAT010150932.1:96997-107731 GCA_932364175.1 Eruca vesicaria subsp. sativa
GATCAAGAGCATCTTGGAGGAGATTGTAGGAACTATAAGGAAGAATTGGTCTAGCAAGCTTGATGATGCTCTTTGGGCTTATAGAACTGCTTATAAGACACCTTTGGGAACCACTCCTTTCCATCTTGTATATGGTAAAGCCTGCCACCTACCTCTTGAGCTGGAGTACAAGGCTCTATGGGCTGTTAAGCTACTAAACTTTGACATCAAGAGTGCCAAGGAGAAGAGAATTTTCCAACTCCATGAGCTTGATGAGATTAGGATGGATGCTTATGAGAACTCAAGGATATACAAGAAGAAGACTAAGGCTTTTCATGACAAGAATATCTTGAAGTGAGAGTTCAACGCTGGAGATCAGGTCCTTCTATACAACTCTAGGCTGAAGTTGTTTCCGGGAAAGCTCAAGTCAAGATGGTATGGTCCTTTCAAAGTCAAGGAAGTTAGGCCATATGGAGAAATAGTCTTATTGGGCAAAGATGGAGGAGATTTCACAGTCAATGGACAAAGGGTGAAGCTCTACATGGGGACTACAACAGAGGAGGAAGGAATCTCGGTTCCACTCTCCGATCCCATCCCCGCCTAGTCCATAAACAAAGGAAGTCAAGCTAGAGACTTAAAACAAGCTCACTTGGGAGGAAGTCCCATGTCTATCCTTGTATATATTCTTGTTTTATTTTATGTTTTTAGGATTGTTTAATGTTGTGTTGGGAGTCTTTTCATGATGTAGGTTGATAAGCAAGAGAATCCGGCAAAGCACGGCTGAAGCGACGTTGCTGTAGCGACATCGGCTAGTCGCTACAGGATCAACCCTTGTGATGGGTTTGTAGCGGTTTATCATAGCGATCTGAAGACGTCGCTATCGGGTCTTCGTATTTTTCGTAGCGACATATGTAGCGACATCGGCTAGTCACTACGAGTTCTTCACGCGAAAGGGTAAATTTCCCTAAGTGTCGTAGCGACATGACCGTAGCGATCTGAAGACGTCGCTACGGAGGGAAATTGGAATCTTTCCAAGTGTGGTAGCGACTTCTCCGTAGCGACTTGTCTTCGTCGCTATCGGATCTTCGTATTTTTCGTAGCGACATCGGCTAGTCGCTACGAGTTCTTCACGCGAAAGGGTAAATTTCCCTAAGTGTCGTAGCGACATGACCATAGCGACTTCGCTATGTCGCTACGCGGACCAGGTAAGTTTTCTTCTCTTTCGAAACCGGTTCGATTTAAGTGACCAACCCGGATTGATACCAAACCGGACCAACCCGACTCCTTTCTTCCTTAAAACCTCTGTCGAATTCCCTCTCCCTCACCACACCTCCATTTTCGAAACCCAAGCCCCCATATCCTCTCAAGAACACAAAACCCTAACTTCATCATTTCTCAACCAAATTCACTGATTCAAAGTGCTATCTTCACGAAATTCTCCCCTTTATCATTCCCCCAACTTATTTCAACCGAATTCGAACTGGTATGCAGATTTCGTTTGGTTTTAAAAGAGTGAAAAAATTTCAACTTTTTGAAAATTGTTGCATGTCCGATTTCTTGCTCAATACTTGTACATCGATCGATGGAGTATCTCGACTTCAGCTTCTACGGAATCGTCATCGATCAATTACACAAGGTGTTTATCGATCGATATGTGTCTCTCATTGTCGGATCTTCATAGTCATCTTGTAAAAATCTCCTTTAAGCTCCATAAGGCACCTAAATCATCACTTTACTACAAAATGCTCCTGAACCTGAAAACATACCTAATAGACTCCAAAACATAGTTAATTATTATAAAAACATATCAATACCATGACCAAAAACGGGTCAAAATCATGGTATATCAGAAGGGATGATAGTCCTTAGACATGAGTGCAGTGCCATTATAAAGAAGCTCACAGTCCCAAAAAAGCTTGAAGACCCTGGAACCTTCACTTTACCTTGTTCTATTGGTCCCATATCATTTGAGAGAAGCCTTTGTGATTTGGGAGCTAGTGTGAGCCTCAAGCCACTGTCAGTTGCTAAGAAGCTTGGTTTCACTCAATACAAGAATGCAGACTGTCCTTGGTGTTGGCTGATAGATCAGTTAAGCTACCTATAGGCATCCTTGAAGACTTGCCAGTAATGGTAGGAGGTTGTGAGATTCCTACAGACTTTGTGGTCCTTGAGATGGATGAAGAAGCTAAAGACCCATTGATACTAGGGGGACCTTTTTTGGCTACTGCTGGTTCTATTATCAATGTGAAGGAGGGCACGATTGATCTTCACCTTGGAGAAGGACATACCCTTCACTATGACATCAATAAGGTGATGAAGAGACCTATTATCAATGGCCAAGTGTTTTACATTGAAGCCATGGAGGCTTTAGCTGATGAGTTCCTAGAAGAGATGGCTATTGAAAATGCCCTACAACTTGCTTTAACTGTGGTAATAGAAGATCAAGTGGTAGACAACAAGGAAAGCCAAGAGTATGCTAGGATGTTGGATTCTCACAAGGCATTGATGGGAGTGGATGAGTTTGTGGAGCTACCCCAAGCTGTCCAAGTCATTGTTTCTGTAGAAGAACAAGGAGAGCCCCAAGATGATTGGAGTGAGCTCAAAGCACCCAAAGTGGAGCTTAAACCCCTTTCCCTTGGTGTAAGGTATGCCTTTCTAGGTCCTAACAACACATATCCTGTTATAGTGAGTAATCTTTTAAATGAAAACGAATTGTCTACACTTTTAAATGAATTAAAAAGGTTTAGGAAAGCAATTGGCTACTCACTAGAAGACATTAAAGGGATCTCACCTTCTTTTTGCATGCATAGGATACATCTAGAAGATGAATCTATGACTTCTATAGAACATCAAAGAAGGTTGAACCCCAACCTGAAGGATGTTGTTAAGAAAGAGATTTTAAAACTTTTGGATGCTGGTGTAATTTACCCAATTTCTGATAGTAAATGGGTATCACCTGTGCATGTAGTCCCAAAGAAAGGTGGTATCACTGTCATTAAAAATGATAAGGATGAATTCATTCCTACAAGAACAATAACAGGACATAGAATGTGCATTGATTATAGAAAGCTGAATTCTGCATCTAGGAAGGATCATTTCCCACTTCCAATTTCTGATAGTAAATGGGTATCACCTGTGCATGTAGTCCCAAAGAAAGGTGGGATCACTGTCATTAAAAATGATAAGGATGAATTCATTCCTACAAGAACAATAACAGGATATAGAATGTGCATTGATTATAGAAAGCTGAATTCTGCATCTAGGAAGGATCATTTCCCACTTCCATTCATTGATCAGATGCTAGAAAGGCTTGCAAATCATCCATATTATTGTTTCCTTGATGGGTATACAGGGTTCTCCAGATCCCCATTCATCCAAATGATCAAGAAAAGACAACATTCACATGTTCTTATGGTACCTTTGCATATCGAAGGATGCCATTTGGATTATGTAATGCTCCAGCAACCTTCCAAAGGTGTATGATTGATATCTTGTGTATTTACATGTTTTTAAGCCTCATTTTAGCTTTCATTTTTAGACTCTAGATGCATTTATAGAACATTTAGGTTGCATTGCATCACTTTTGCATGATTCAGGTGTTGGAGATTCTCTTTGGTGTTTCTGAAGACATGGGAGTTGATTTAGAGCCGAGATGGAGAATTTACACTCATTTCATGTCACAAGCTCAAGTACCATAGCGACATTGTCATAGCGACTTATCCAAGTCGCTATGAGACCCATCAAAGCCTGGTAGCGACCCTCGTAGCGACATGGTGTTGTCACTACCGGTTTCCAAGAACGAAGCTTATTTCGACCAACTGTCATAGCGACTTGTGCGTAGCGACTTCATGATGTCGCTACGAAGCCATCCTCTGCGATCAAGCCGTAGCGACCAATGCATAGCGGGATGAAGATGTCGCTATTAAAGTTTCTTTAGCCTTTTTATTTAGTTTGCCCTACTTGTTTTGGGATTAATATAAATACCCTTAAACATCATTTTGGGGATTTTTATCTTGTATTTTCTCTCAAAACCTAAGGACTGATTGGTGAAAGATTATAACTTTATTTTCTTTTCATCTTATTCTCTTGAGTTTGTTGAGTAATCTTGATCTCTAATCATGTTTAACCAACAATCAATCATTGTTGTTGGGTTAATCATGAGTGTTAGTGAGTAAATCCGCTTTAGATTCATGGGATAGGTTGGTAAAGGTGATTAAGTGTAGATCTAAAGTGTTAGGTGTTAGATCCTTGTGTTTCCTTGTTAGATGAGTGATTTTAATGCTTGATTAATGTTGGCTTCTTTAGTCATGATCATTAGACATTTTCTGCCCACAAGGTGTTTGTTTAAATGTCTGAACCAACTCATCTAGCTTTATTACTACCTAGCCAATGACCATTTGTATCTAGTGGTTTTAGATAGTTATTAAACCTACTCTTAATGATTGATTTCATTAATTAAGTCAATGACTATTTGTGTTTGATTAATGAAAGCAAATGAGCATTTGTCTAGACCTAGAACTTGCTTAGCTTAGTTGTTTAGACTTAAGGAAACATTTTGATTGAAAGCTTGCTATTTTTAGATTGAATCTTGATCACCTAAACCATATACCTATTCCCATGAGTCTAGCCTTCACTAATTGAGAAAAAGTTTGTTACTTGTTAGTTTCTTTAAATTGTTCTTGAATCATTTGATACTCTCAATATTGATAGCACTTAGATTAAGCTTTGTCTTGTAATCCCATTGGTTTATGATTACTTAGAATTGGTTCGATATCTTTTATACTATAACATTTGACTAGGAATCTAAAAAGTCCTATCATCAATGATGTCTATCTTTTCTGATCTAATTGAGAATGTCGTGGAGGTTTTCATGGATGACTTCTCTGTCTACGGATCCTCTTTTTCTGCTTGTCTATCTAACTTGTGCAGGGTACTTCAAAGATGTGAGGATACCAACCTGGTGCTCAACTGGGAGAAGTGCCACTTCATAGTGCATGAAGGGATTGTGATAGGGCACAAGATTTCAGAAAAAAGGGATTGAAGTAGACAAAGCCAAGATTGATGTGATGATGGGATTGGCTCCACCAAGAACAGTAAAAGATATCAGAAGCTTTTTGGGCCATGCAGGGTTCTATAGAAGATTCATCAAAGACTTCTCAAAGATAGCAAGGCCCCTAACCAAGCTGTTGTGTAAGGAGGCTGTTTTTAAGTTTGATGAAGAATGTCTTGATGCCTTCAAGAAGTTGAAATCTGAGCTGGTGAGCGCCCCTATTGTCCAACCTCCAGATTGGGATCTCCCCTTTAAGATCATGTGTGATGCAAGTGATTATGCTGTGGGAGCAGTCTTGGGCCAGAAGAAGGATAAGAAGTATCATGTGATATATTATGCTAGCAGAACTCTTGATGATGCTCAGATGAAGTATGCAATAACTGAGAAGGAGCTACTAGCCATAGTATTTGCATTTGAGAAGTTTAGGAGCTATTTGGTGGGTTCTAAGGTGATTGTCTACACAGATCATGCCGCATTGAGACATCTCCTAGCAAAGAAGGATGCTAAACCGAGGCTCCTACGGTGGATACTTCTGCTCCAAGAATTTGATCTTGAAATTAGGGACAAACCAGGAGTTGAGAATGGGGTGGCTGATCATTTATCAAGGATGAGGATTGAGTGTGGTATCACTATTGATGCGGGACTTCCTGAAGAACAGATAATGGCTATCATGGCCATTGAGAAGTTGGTCAAGACTGGTAGAAGGATTGAAGAGGTCAAGGAAACTGATGAGAAGGGACCTTGGTATGCTGATTTGGCTAACTATCTAGCTACTGGAAGAGACCCTCTAAACCTTGAAGGCTATGCCAAGAAGAAGTTCTTTAAAGATGTTAAGAAGTACTTTTGGGATGAGCCTTACCTCTACATTATTTGCAAGGATCAGCTCTATAGAAGAGTAGTAGCTGATGAAGAGATTAATGGGATCCTTACTCATTGCCATGGGTCAACCTATGGTGGTCATTTTGCCACCTTCAAGACTGTTGCTAAGGTGCTACAAACAGGGTTCTGGGGGCCACACATACAAGGACACTCAAGATTTTGTTTCAAGATGTGATTCATGTCAAAGAAGAGGGAATATCACCAAGAGAAAGGAGATGCCTCAAAACCCTATTCTAGAAGTTGAAGTGTTTGATGTATGGGGCATTGACTTCATGGGACCTTTCCCATCATCCTTTGGCAACAAATATATCCTTGTGGCTGTTGACTATGTCTCCAAATGGGTAGAAGCTGTTGCAAGTCCCACCAATGATGCTAAGGTTGTGATTAAAATGTTCAAGAGCATAATCTTTCCAAGGTTTGGGATTCCAAGAGTTGTGATCAGTGATGGGGGTTCACACTTCATCAACAAGTTGTTTGAAAGTCTCCTTAAGAAGAATGGTGTGAAGCATAAGGTGGCAACACCTTACCATCCTCAGACAAGTGGGCAAGTGGAGCTCTCTAACAGGGAAATCAAGTCAATCTTAGAGAAAGTTGTGGGAACCAAGAGGAAAGATTGGTCTTCAAAGCTTGATGATGCACTTTGGGCTTATAGGACGGCCTACAAGACTCCTTTGGGAACCACACCTTTCAATCTTCTCTATGGAAAGGCTTGCCACTTACCAGTGGAGCTTGAGTACAAAGCACTATGGGCTGTTAAGCTGTTAAATTTCAACATCAAGGATGCAAAGGAGAAGAGGCTTCTTCAACTACAAGAGCTTGATGAGATCAGACTTGATGCCTTTGAGAACTCAAGAATCTAGAAGGAGAGGACCAAGGCCTTTCATGACAAGAACATTTTAAAGAGGGAGTTTAAAGCTAGAGATCAAGTGCTTCTCTTCAACTCAAGACTGAAGCTATGTCCAGGAAAACTCAAGTCAAAATGGTCTGGACCTTTCAAGGTTAAGGAGATGAGACCATATGGAGCTCTGATGGAAAAGATTGTACAGTCAAAGGGCAAAGGGTTAAGCTCTACATGGCCACTACACCAAGTGAAGATGGAATCTCTGTTCCACTTTCTGACCCTACCTTAGCCTAATTCCATTGAAGGCAAAGTCAAGCTAGAGACTTTAAACAAGCTCACTTGGGAGGAAGTCTCATGTCTATCCTTGTACATATTGCATTAGAATTCTATTTTCAACAAAGTGTGGTTTGGAAGAGATGGAGGAGATGGTTTGTGATGGTTTGGATCTTTGAGAGAAGTAAGAATGGAAAAGCTAGTTGGGATCAGTGAGTTAAGAAAAACGGAAGGAAAAAATGAGCTATACCCGGGTATAGGCACCCGGCATAGGAGGCCCGCTCGTGACCAGCTCGAGAAATCTCTTCGCCTCGTACCCGGGCCAGCATACCCGGCATAGGAGGGCCGCTCGTGACCAGCTCGATGAATCTCTTTGCTTCTTACCCGGGGTGAGGTACCCGGCATGGAAGGCCCGCTTGCGACAAGCTCGAGAAATCTCTTCGCCTCGTACCCAGGCCAGCATACCCGGCATGTAAGGCCCGCTCGCGACCCGCACCACGATCCAGGTAAGTGTTTCTTCCCTTTTTCTTGGTCAAACCCGATGACCCATGCCCAGACCCGACCCAGTTCCCTCTTTAAACATAAATCTGTCTCTCTCTCCCCTCATTTCATCTTCTATCACAAATCAAAAACCTCTCTAGCTTCAAGCATCAAAAACACCATATCTCACTCAAATCCCTACCAAATCACTCCATTCTTTTTCCTAGATCAAACCCTTTCTCCCATTAGTCTACTTTCTTGAGTTATTTCATCTTATACTTTCATCTGAAGCAAGGTATGGTTTCTTCAAGTTCATTTTCGCAACCCTCATGAACCCTAAAATTTTGAACTTGAAATTGGATCATTTTCTTGCTAGATACTTGTGAAATAGACTAGGGAAGGCTTATATATCATGCTGGGTAGTTGATTTGATGGTGAAATTGAGCTGAATTTGAATTTTGAGATATTAGGGTTCATGAGATTTGGGGATTTTTCAATAATTGCTTATTTGAAGTTGTTTGAAGTTTAGATTGATTAGCTAAGTTGTGGTAAAGCTTTATTATGTGGAATTTTTCAATCTGGAAACTCTTATATTATAGATTTACCCAGATTGAGATTCTTTTTTTTCAAAAAAATAAAAAAAATAAAAAAATAAAATAAAAATAAGAAAAAACATAATAAAAATAAACATACTATATATATATATATATATAATTATAGTAATAATAATAGTATCAAAAAAAAAGTAATTATAATAAAAAAAAAAATTATAATCCTAGCTCATAATTCTCTTGTATGCAAATTGATTGCATTGTGAAAGCTTTTGCTTAGACTAATGATCATAATCCTTTCTTGTGCTTATTCTTTTCCAAGGTTTGAATTTTTCCGGTAGCTATGAGAAGAAAAGATAAAGCCTTGATTGCAGCTGAGAGGGAAGAAGCATCACAAAGAGAGACTATTCAGCTTGGGAAAACCTTAGGCTCCATAGCAGAATCTGAAGAGGAGCGTAGACAACAAGCTTTAGCTATGCTGCGGACAAAGGCACAAGCTAAGGGACAGGGTAAGAAGCCTATAGTTGAAGAGAGTAATGATGACGAGGTGGGAGAGAGTGAGCAGAGTAGTGAAGAGGAACAAGGTCCTATAAAGAGAGCCAAGTTCAATGTTAAGAGAGATAGAAGCAAGACACCTACTGCTGCTGAGTTGTTGGAACACTTGAGGCATGCTATTATTTGGACTCCAACCAGATTTGCTGACGTGATGATCATGAAGGAGCTGGAAATTGAGGATGATATCAAAAGCATGCTAGACTACATGAACATGGGGAGTTTCTACAACATGGCTTACCCCACATACAAGGAGGTCTCGTGTAAATTCTTGGCAACATTGGAAGCCACATTTCACTCTTCTAAGCATGTGAAGCAAGGATGGAAATGATCAAGTTCAAAGTGGATAAGAAAGCTTACTCCATGACCTTTACGAAGATCGGGGAAGTGCTTGGTCTTCAAGATGCTAAGAAGCCTTCCTTGCCAAAGCTTGAAGGACTTCCAACAAGAAAGACCCTAGCCCACTATACCTATGAGCTGTTATCTGGCAAGGAAAGAGTCTGCAGCCGTGCAAGAATGCCTCCATCTGACACCCTTCTGTGCGCTATCTCCACAGGTTGATTGTCCACACAATTTTCCCCAGAAAAGAGCCAGAGAATGTCAATGGAGAAGATCTGCTCTTTCTACACCAGGCTGTCCAGCACTACGCCCCATCTCCTCAGCTACCTTAAGTACCCACTTATTTCTACAAGGACTTCGGTATGGTTGGGTTCTTTGTGAAGCGCCTCATGTTCTACAAGGATTATGCTTGGACAAATAAGGATAAAGATGCTCCAATTGGGATAGGTGGCCTGATAACACCTTTGCTTCAGCATAAGGGAATCAGTTTAGGAAATGATGCAACTGGACCCTCTTTCATGGATGGTAGTTACTTGAAGCTGGCTCAATACTTCTCTGGAAGGTACAATAGCAACTGTGTCTACTCATACCTAAGTGGTACCAAAGCTGTTGAGTTAGTTCTTCCCAAGTCATCACTCACCACCTTGAGGTCTCCAGGAGGAATCAAATTTGACATCAGTGAGTGATGTCACTCAAATGTTTAACCTAAGGAGTGATTTACTCTCTCAAATAAGAGGTTCAGTCGTAGTACTTAGGGATCGAATCCACAAGGAACTAGAGTCACAAAAGATATAATCCTAAGTGATTAAGCTAGGTTGAAAAAGGTTTAAAATAGTAAATAAAATAAGTAGCAATGGTAAGTTGCTAAGGAAAATAGGTTTTGGTTTGAAAACAATGAAAAGAAATAGTTAGATTCAAGGTTACTATTCAGAAAATCAGGATTATAAATCTATGGATATTTTAACGAATTGCTTGCAAATATATGAGAACTTCAACCCTTAGACAAATCTATAGCTGTCGCTAGTTAGACTCGTCCATTGATCTGATTTCCGACTGCATCGATCGATGTTGCTATCGCAGTGTCGATCGATATAAGTTGTCGTCGATCGATGACTCTAGAGGAGTATCGATCGATATAAAGTATCAGATCGGATCAAACTGTGTTCACCCGAGAACTTCTATCAGACCGGCTGTCGCATCATGCCTTAATAGAGTCTGGGTTTAGCCCAATGATTTCAGGAAGATGACTATTAGATTAGTCACTCCATAATCAATACTCTAGGTAGCAAGTCTAGAGTAAGCATTAGGGTTCATTTGGATAATGAATATAAAAACTCAACAATCCATAGTTGGGGATAATCCCTCATAACTATTTGAACCCCAAATCTAGCATATGAATCTACTCAGACATAGCCAAGAGATTCATAGCAAAAGAATAAGAAGAAAAGAAAATGCTTTTATTGCTAAGTATAGAATAGAATACAAAACTCAAATCTTGTGTGTCTTTTTAGGGCTCATAGGCATAACTATAAATAGGGAGTACAATTAGGTTAAAAACTCGTCAGGGGCAGTCTTGTAATTTGGTGAGAATTTGGGCTTCAAGTCGGCCAAGTAAATCTTGCTCATCACGCTCTGTATCGATCGATGGTACATTGCGTACATCGATCGATGGAGTATCTCGACTTCAACTTCTACGGAATCGTCATCGATCGATTACACAAGGTGTGTATCGATCGATATGTGTCTCTCAATGTCGGATCTTCATAGTCAACTTGTAAAACTCTCCTTTA
>CAKOAT010151043.1:5455-70035 GCA_932364175.1 Eruca vesicaria subsp. sativa
ATATATTCAAAATAAGGTTAAATCATACATGGTTAACCGTGATATGGTATAGGAACCTTCTGTACTAGCATGCACCAATAGTTACTCTTGCCCAGTTCAGATTCCCTAAGCAATACTTTAATTTAAACTAATACTAATAGATGAGGAGCACGAGCGATTTAATTTCCTTCTCGACATAATAAAAGACGTTTTGCATTCCTGTTTTTTTTTTCTTCTATTTAAAACAAGAACGTTCTTTAAGTTCTGCTGCAGTGTTTGTTCTCTCCCTAAACACTACTCTGAAGGGTAATCTTTCTAGTTAGAGGGCTGTAATGGCTCAGAGTCTTCTGTTTAAATCTTAGTAAAACTGCAATCTTCTATAGATTTCGTTTTGATTGTCTGTGTTTAGCTATGCTGTAAGGGGTTCTCATAATGCTCTTGTTGTTTTAAAATTGCGAGGAACGTCTCCAGAACGATGGCCAAGTTAGGTGGGACAAAGTTTACTTGGGTGATAAAGAACTTTTCCTCTTTGCAATCTAAAACCCCTTATTCTAGTGATATTCATGAGATTGGTACTAGTGGCGACAACTGGTAAGCGCAACACTTAAGCCTTAACCCCACTCTTTTGTTCATTTATATTGTAATGATTCATTTATTTTGTGTTTATTGGCAGTTTCATTGGAGCTGTTCGAAGTGGAGTAAGTCTAGAGGACTTGACTGTGAAAATTACTTACGGTCTAGCTTTGCCTATTGAACAAACAAGATATGTTAAGTATCGCCTAATTATAGTGAATCAACTTTCCGGAGAGCTTTCCATAATAAGAGGTAGTTTTTACTAAATTCAATCACTAGTGGATTCTCCTTCTAGATCAATTGGTCACTGTAGGTATCATACTCAAGAAGTGATTGTATTTATTCAATATAACTGCTATATATTCCACTGCATTCCATTTACTTATAATGCCTGTGAAATTAACCATTGAAATGAATGTTGCAGAAGGAATGCACTGCTTTTATCCGTCGACTATGGTGCATTCTTTTACAACTGTGTTTTTATTTTCAAAGTTTCATGACAAAGATGGTGGATTCCTAGTAAATGATGAAGTTACGACTGTTGTTGGGGTTGGTGTTCTTGACGATGTACCAGTGACCAAACCTCTGACTTCAACAATAATGGGAAGCATTAATGTCAATGGATTTCAAGTTTTTCCTTCACAGGTAAGAGAGTTTTTGATGGTGTATGCGTCTTGTTATTCTGACAAGTCTAATACTTTACTTATTCTGATCACTAAAGAATACTAAGCTTTTTTTGTCTGTCTCCACGCGTAGGTAGAATCTGTGAAGCGTTAATGTTATTCTCATGATCATTTGTTTTTTTTTATCAGTTTAATTATACTACTTTTGTTTTCCTGATCACCTACCTCATATACATTTTTCATGTCTTTCTCCTCCATTCACAGGTAGACTCTTTGAAGCGTATATTTGAAAAGCACCCTGACATTGCAGATGAGTTTCATGCAAAGAACCAACATCTAAGGAGCGCATGCATGAGTTCCCTTCTTGGGTTGATTGAGACTTTGTGCCAATCACTTCAAGAACTATCCAATGAAGATCTTGTTGAAGCAGGCATTGCACTGAAATATGTGAAAGATGCAGGATTTAAGGTTGATTGGCTGGAGAAGAATCTGGATCAAATGAAAGCGAAAAAGATGAAAGAGCTTTCAGATTTGGCCACGCTCCAAGAAACTGAGGAAAAAGTTCTGAGTCTGAAGAGAAAGTTCGAAGAGCTTGATGCTCTTGCAGAGGAGCAGAAGAAAAAGTTGTCAGCCATCAGAACTCCTCTGTCATTCGATGATCTTGTTTGATGGACTTGATCTCTTACTCATCTGGTGCTATGTTGTCTTTGTTTTAGACATTTGAGCTTCTTTCTTAATAAGTGTGAACTCATTTGCAGTTACCCTCTCTATGGTTTTTCTTTTTGTATGCGTTTCTATTTGTTTGATTAGCCCCTCTTTTGTTCATTTATATTNTCTGTTCATCATGTATGATGCATTTTTGGTATCATAAATATCCAAAAGTGACGTTAATATCAACTACCACAAACCAAACATTAAACAAATCTACTACAACTAAAACCCTATCCAACGTTATTATGAAACTATTAATTTTTAACTCTTTAGAATTAGTTAAACACTGGTTGGCAAAACTTGTTCTATCTGATCCAAGAAATTATGAACCAAATGGATTTTTCTTTTTCTATTGATACTAGCTCTTTACCGGTGTGTTCTTCCTCCTCGAACGTGAAGGTGGTGCAACTACTGCTTTCACCTTCGTTTCTGGCTTCTCCTCCTCACTCACTAAGTCTTCATGTTTCCACTTTTGCCCTTCTTCCACAGTACTAATGCTATTTCTAACTTTCTTCTTTGTTCACTCAGTTACTAATCTCAACCTTTTCATCTTTGTAACTTCAGATTCTTCCTTATTAAAATCTTCTGAATTTTTCCTCGACCTTCCCCTTCGTCCCCTTTTCGTTTGAGACTCCGAAGAAGACAAAGATTCTGAAGGAGACAAAGCTTCTGATACCGTCACTGACAGTTCACTGCCTCTCAACAACATACAACAGCTTAGTTGTTTTTAAGTCCTTTCTCATTAAAAAAACAGCTTATGGTAGATAATAATTATCCATCTCATGAAGACACTTGTCTCATGACTAATATTGTGTTTGTCATTGTCATTGTGTGTCTATTGTTTCGTCTCCTATAAATAGAAAGTTTGTGAAATGAAAATAATAATCAGAAGTTCATTAGTTCCTCTCTCTAACGTGATTTCTCACACAAACAACATATATATATATATATATAAAAGTATACATCTGAGCTAATAATTTACAACACGTTATCAACACAAAGCTCTGATCCTATTATAAACAAGGTTATATCAGTGAGATAATGTTTAATTTATGGTTTTAATAATTTTTGTTATCAAAACTTTATTATTGTTTTGGAGTGAGAGGTTATGTTTTCTCTATTTATTTCTCGGGATGATAGGCGTTGTTTTCCCCAACTAATTGTTAAAAAGCTATGTCTTCACGATCAAAGAAACCCGTGGTAAGTTTGCCTCCGTGAATAAAAGTAAGATCAAAATGCTTCGGATCTTGAATAAAAATAAAAAATCAAAATGAATGACTATGTCACATCGGATTATTAAAAAGCTATGTCTTACCACGATCAGAGAAACACGTAGTAAGGTTTGCCTCCGTAAATAAAAGAAAGATCAAAATGAATGACTATGTCACCTTCTGATATTGAATAAAAAATAAAAAGCTCAAAAATGGTATATTAAACCTCTTCAGACCTTGAATAAAAAGAAAAGGTTAACATGACATACTATGTCTCCTCGAACCTTGATAAAAATGATCAATATGGTAGACTATGTCTCCTCGGATCATGTGGAAGGCTAAGTCTCCAATTTAATTTATGCTCTTTAAATTTCTACAATTTAATTTATGCATTTACTTTCTGCATTTAAATTATGCATTTAAATTTTCGTCTTTATAATATATTTTATATTTATATTTATTATATAAATATAATCATCATGTCGAATTTGGAAAAATTCAAAATAAATGTCCTTCGTAATACAAGAAATAATTATGTGACTTGGGCAGTGGGTGCAGAGATGTATCTGAGAGAAAATGAGCTTTTAGAATCATCAATATAAATTATATCGGATAAAAAATAAAAAAAATAAAACCATGATATTTTACACCACTCTAATGAAGGTTTAAGATAAGATTTATCATGAGAAAATATCTTGAGATCTTTGAGTAATTAATTCTTTGAAAGAAATAAAAATTAAATTTTTGAAATAAACAAAAATTAAATCCTTGAAAGAAAGGAAAGTTGAAAGCTTGAAAGAAAGGAAAAATAAATTCTTGAAAATAAGAATGTTAAATCCTTGAAAGAAAAGAAAGTTAAATCCAAAAAGGCAAAGTAAATTCTTGAAAGAAACGATTCACAAAATAGTTGGAGCTGATGTAAACTCTACGTATAAACTGAAAAAAAAAACTCATCATGATAAGAAATCATCATGTACGTCCTATTAGAAGGGACAAGGGTGTGGTTGCAATAGAAATGTGGTCATGGAAGAGGACGAGGAAGAAGATTCCGTCCCTGTGATAAGAGAAATAAAGATTTCCACGGAAATAAAAGTGGTCGGAATGATAAAAGGCAAACAAATTTTTTTTGCTACAAATGTGGTATGAGAAACAATTGGGTACGTTTTTATCGTATGCCAAAATTATTTATCCAATCTGTACTGAAAATCAAAAAGAAAAAGAGAAAGGAAATAATATAAACTTCATCAAGTTAAAATCTCTTTATTTGGTGGTTGTATGTATTGTAGGTCTCTCATTTTATGAAATTGATGTATCTTGGATTCTCTGGTAGATCAACATATGTGAGAGATTCCATCATGTTTTTGTATTAGTTTTTTTTCTGAATCGTGATGAATGTTTCTGTTTAGTGTTATGCTCTTAAGCCTCAGTGATAATTATAACGGTGTTAGTATCTTTTTAGTTGGTGCTTTCATGTATTTTAAGGTCTCTCGTTTTATGAATTGGGCATATTTTAGTCTCTTGTAGATCAACCGGCAAAATTCCTATAGATTGTTTGAGTAGTATCCTTGAATTTTGAATGTTATATGTTTGTGTTATGCCCCTCTTACTCTCAATGATCATTGTAAACTGCGTAGTAATCTGTATGTTGATTAGAAAATGCTATTATTCGAAACTAGTGATCAAAGTAGGTAATAGACTCTTGCAGAATGTGGTCGTAGTTTCCTTGAATCGTGAATGTTTATGTTTTATGTTATAGGCTTAACCCTCAGTGAACACTATAAACATGTGAAATGACTTTACCACAACTCTGCATAGTATGTAGGCTAAAGTAGATGTATTAGATTCTATAATTGTATATGCTGACTTGAGTCTATCCCTGGGTCTCTGAGTCTAGGCAACATTTCTGTCATTGGTTTAGTATTCGTGAGAGTGTAGAAATTATTGCTTGTTAATCCTTGAAAACACTAAGTGATATAAACTTATAAGAAAATACCATTTAAGAATCAGAAATGTATCTTAAAGAACTATTTTCATATTCTTATCAACAATTTGTGATTTAGTAGTATCTGTAGGATTCTAGAAACTGATTTGATAATATATCCATTCATGATAATATATCCATCTTTAGTATTCTAGTAACTGATTTATAATATATCCCTTCATGAGAATGTGTATTTAATTTTGTGTTTACATTGTTACTTTGGTGCTTGTATGTATCATGCTGCTTGTGATGATAGTTTTATTGAATCTTGAATGGTTTTAGCCTTTCTTTTATTACTCAAAACGCTCGCTCTGATGTTCTCTTCTATCTAAAGTTCTAATTCTGTTAATAGGAAATGTAGTGTTCTTTAATAGGTGGTAGATTTAGAAGTTCTTCATCATAGTTTATCATAATCCTCAAGTTTTTAGTTTGTTGCTAAGGCTAAGTAGCACATTGAGTTACTATTACAGAAAATTATAGGAGTATTTCTAAGAAACGGCATATGCGATTACTAGACTGAATAGTGACTTGTGACTCCATGTTATATATAGATTATGACTATTGTTGATAGATTCAACTCATGTAATGCTTAGAGAGAGAAACAAATATTACGTTTTTGAATAGACAATTCAAATTTCTTATAACGTAAACAATCATGTTCGCTGTATGTTTTCTTAGATTTGTGTTAGATTGTTAGATCAGTTTCTCGTATTATGGTTGGTCATCCTCGTCTATTGCTTGTTCTCGGCTTCAGTTGATATAACATCTTTGACGACGTTTGCATCTTGATTCTTAGAATATAGTTAGTTTGGTAAATTGATTTCTCCACTTTATTTTCTTTTAGATGTTAGATCACATAGTTTTTCTTCTATAGTCTACATTATTTACTCTCATTAAATTATTTGAGTGATAATTACAGCAAGTTGTTTCACTAGAAATATCCATCTTTTAATAGAAGTACTACTTTTATCTACTATTAAAAATTTTTACTAGATCCATTTCATTAATTGCATAATAGGACATAATAATCAATAAGAATATCAAAAATAAATTAACTTTAACTATTAATCTAAATTATATTTTTAGTTATAAAGAAATCTATTGAGAAAAAATCAAATAAAATCCTACTAAACTTTTGAAATATTTTTTTATTAAATTATGCATTAACTAATTTCGTAATTAAATAATATAATATTAGTATAATTATATAATTAAATTTTATTATTAACCCAAAAAATAAAAATATTTCTATTTTTATAAATTTATAATTATAGTATATACTCTACTAAAATAAAATTATTATATAAATTAAATATGATAAAGTTATATTAAATTTGTAAATTAATCTATTTATTTCTTTAAAATGCTTTCATTTAAATAAATTATTATCTACCATCAAAAATGTTCAAATTTGTTAACCATGGCATATTTTATACAAATAAAGTTATTAACATATATTAAAATTTTATTTCTACAGCTATATATTTTCAAAAATCATATGTTGAAGAATGTTTTTATTTGATTATTTCAAATTATGAAAATTTGAAAATATAATAATAACTAATAAAAAGATAAAATGTATAAAACAAATCACTATATTAATAAAGTAATAAGAAACCTAAACAATAAAGTTAAAGAGTTATATATAAAAAGGAAGAATTTTCCAAATAACTAAAATCTGATGCTAAATTAAGGATATGACTACGATTTTGACATTATTTAGAAACTAACATTTAGCACATATTGGAGCCGGTTATACCCCTGGGTGGTAAAAGTTACCGGTCACACTTTAGAATGTAGATGACGCCGACCTTTAATTATCTGAACCAAAATTACATATTCTCATTCATAACTACCGGAAGAGTACTAAGCCACATCACATTATGTTTTACCGTAAACATAAATAAATGGGTTAGAGTAAATCCAAACCCAAATATTCACCACCGACTAAATACAGAACCAATACAAAAAGAATATTAACATGTTATCATTTAGTTATACTATATGAGTAACAGAAAACGTTATGTTATTGCTAAAAAAAAAATCATGAACATAAATACTAAACCCTAAACCATATTCTCTTATCCCAAACTCAAATATACACCACCAGCTAAATATTATAACATACAAAAAGTATTAAATCTTAAATCTTAATCAGTAAACTCTAAACCCAAGTATAGACCATAAATCTAAACAAAATATATAGTATAGTATATATTGGTGAACAAATATAATACTTTTTATTAATCGTTAAATAGAATAATACATGATAGGGTCACTAAACCCAAATCTCAACCCCCACCTTCCATATAAATATTAAACCCTAAATTCTAATAACTAAACCATAAACCCAATTATAGACCATAAACCCAAGTATAGACCATAAACCCAAATACAATGAAACAAAATACATAGTATAGTACATATTGGTGAACAAAATAGAACATTCTTTATTAATTGTCAAAATGAACGATACATGATATGGTAACTAAACCCAAACTTCAACACCCACCTTCCAAATAAATACTAAACCCTAAATCCTAATCACTAAACCTTAAACCCAAGGATAGACTCTAAACCTAAATATAATATAACAAAATACATAGTATAATACATATTAGTGAGTAAGAACACTCTTTATTAATTGTCAAATAGATACATGATTAGCGTTATCACCTTTCAAATAAATACTAAACCCTAAATCCCACTAAACCCTAAACTTAAGGATATACTCTAAACTCAAATAGAATGGAACAAAATACATAGTATAGTACTCTCTGTGTTTCATAATAAGTGTCATTTTAGCCTTTTTATTTTGTTTCAAAATAAGTGTCATTCTACAATCCCAATACAATTTTTTTTACATTAAATTCATCTTTTACCCTTTTGAACAACCAATAGATTTTTATTTAAATCATTCTCATTTAATTAATCATACATTAAATAGAGATATATTAGTCTATTATACAATTTTCTTAATCTCCGTGCAAAGTGTCAAAATGACACTTATTTAGAAACAGAGAGAATACATATTAGTGAACAAGAACACTCTTTATTAATTGTCAAATAGCACGATATATGATAAAACGATATAGTAACATAATATTTCGCATTATATAACATAAAGATAACAAACATAATACATATTTTTTTACATTTCTATTTCATACGCATATAATTAGAATAGTCTTCAAGTTCATATTCTTCTTCTCCAAACAATAGTATAGTCCGCAAGTTCATCTTCTTATTTTTTCTTGACATAGTAACATTCTTCTGAGAACAAAAGAGAGCATGGAAACAACACAGAAGTGACAATAATCATTTGAATCTTATCCCATATCGAACTTACATGTTTTCACTTGTCTTGTTCACTCTTTGGTAGATCTCAAATCAGGAAGAATTATTTCACGTTGCCACTACACCATCGTTACGACTGCCGCTCTCTGAAACGGTGAATCCCTCCACTCCCATCACCTACAGAGAGTCTCCGGAAATGTTATATTCCTCCAATAAACATCGCCGGGAATGGAGTTTGTGCCTTCGATGTCGCTCAAAATTGAGAATGAAACTATTAAGCTTCCTAGCTTTTACCAATTAAAAACTTGAACAATGGTTTGTGACAAATGAAGAGCCACGTTTAACCTTTATGTAAATATTAATTAATTAATTATTTTTTTTAACACTGATAACATGAATTATTCGAACTGATACAAGATTAAGGTACATAAGAGAAGACGGCGATGTCATCAGACATCGAAACAAAAGTGAAAAGGTCCTCACCATCCCCTTATTGCTGAGCCTTCAAAGTGAGTAGATGGTGTAGCCACGCGGGAGCATTTCGGGGGATGTATGACTGGTGAGGTTGATCATGAGTGACACTTATAGCAATTGCGTCGGCAGCTTCATTGCGTTCAGGAACATCGTGATCCAAACTCCATGAATCTATCCTTGCCCGAAGAAAAGAAATAGTGAATATTAATTAATTTATATTTATTTTCTTTTGCAGGTTACACCGGTTACGTGAAAGGGTCTAACTGAAATATTACATATAATACACTATATATTGATGAGATTTAGGGTAAATAGCCATATAGTGAATTATAGTTTTATTTTGTGTCATACGATGCAATTTCTCTATTTAATATATAACACTAAGATATATTTTGTGTATTTAAATTTTTATGATAATATTAATATTAAACATATATAAAATGAAAAATATACTGGCACGAATGTCCGGGTTAAATTCTAGTTAGTTTCTTACCTTATCTGTTCACCATGTGCGATGCATTTTTTTGGCATCATAAATATCCAAAACCATCAACTTACACAAAACAAACAGTAAACAAACCTACTACAACTAAAATAGAAAAATAGATTGCAGAATAAAATTAATAAATTTTGCATTGAAAATTGAAAAGACCACTTATTTTGCCACGAAAAATTTTCTCTACAACGACACTTAATATGAAACGGAGGGAGTATTAAGTAGTTTGATGAAATCAATTTCGTGATCCTACAGATACCGAGCACTTGTTTGATAGGAGCTCTTTCCATTGGGGTTTTGAATCCTGGATACCTCTTAGTAAACTTCATGCAGAAGATGGCGGGTTTTTGGTAAATGGAGAACTCAAGATTGCTGAGGAAGACAAAAGAAACCATGGATGTATATGTGCTGCTTATTGGTGTGATACCGTATAGAGATTGTGAACTGTGTATTTCATTAACGGTCAATGTGTATATCTAACAAGAATTGATAGAGAATATCTAACTAGATCTCTAGAGAACTACAACTTAGTATAGTTGCAACTTTATTTTCTTCAAAAAAAAGATATGCCTATCTATATTTATTCAATACTAATACTGCTTGCACGTACTAACTTTAATCTGTGTCTATCCTATGTGTAATTTAGTCCATCATTGGTCCTTTAATTTTTGATATTTAATCTATTTAAGTGAGTCCACCTTGAAAACTTAGTTAGAGAGTGTTGTTTGGCTAGGAACGTTTTGTCACATAGATGGAGAAGCAAGTTGGAATGAAGTTCGTCAGCGTGATAAAAAAATTCTCCTTTGTGAACTGACAAGTATTATTCTGATCCATTTGCACTCCGTGGCTTCAAACGGTAAAAGAAAAACCTAACTTTTTCTTCTTTTAGGTCTGGTGATTAATTCTCACTCTTTTATGTGTTGTTGGCAGACGTCTTCTTGCTGAATGTGACCTTATGTTTCTGCATCTATATATGTGTCCCTGATTGTCCATCATTTCCTTCTGAAGTCTTATAAGTTCGCTTGACCATAGTAAATCAGCTATCCGAAAACAAATCCATCTTGAAAGGTGATTCTATTAACAGTCTGCTGTTTCTTGTGATTTGTTTTAGTGAGTGCGTTGCCTCCCAAGTCATTTCTGTGAAAGTTGGTCTACACTTTGGGGCTGTCAAGCCCAAGTCAAAGGCCCAAGTAGTGTTCTGGTCCAGCAAGGAACAAGTTTTGGTTTGACTGGAAAACGACAAAGAAGTTTGAAGCTACTCTCTCGGTTTCATGGCATCATCTTGTCTAAGAAGTACAGACAACTGGAGAAGACGAGTTGGGACTCTGATTATCGCCAACTCTAGAAGATGTACACGAAGAAGGACCACACTAGTAAGCACGGGAAGTCTGACATTGTCCTGAAGAGGCGCGCCCAATGTCGGTAAGCTCCAAGGGCTTTCCTCAAGTTACTATAAAGGAGGAACCTTAGGCTAAGTTGTGTGGTAGAGAAAACAAGTTGTAAGTGAGATAGAGAGAGATTGTAAGAACACTAAAGGCTCGAGTTTGAGCAAAGTTTCTTAGTGGATTTCCGAGAAATTTCTCGGCGAGACGTAAGGCGAGGAGAAGTGCCTGAACTCGTTAAATCTCCTGTGTCTTTACTTACTTGCAAAACCATAACTAAACAAACGAGAGAACAAACGGAGAGTTGAGAGATAAAACCTTTGATACAATGTACAACTCATTAAAGTTCTGTTCTTTTCAGAGTTAAGGGGTTACGTTTTTTCACAAATTGGTATCAGAGCCTTGGTTTCTTTAACCTTGGCGACCTGAAGAAGCTCTGAAGGATGACATCGAACAAAATAAAAGTGGAGATTTTCGATGGTGATGGAGACTACATTCTGTGGAAGGAGAAGCTGTTAGCTCACTTAGAACTTCTGGGTCTTCTCAAAGGTCTTGAAGATGAAGAGGAAGTTGCTGCTGAAGAAGAGTCTGCTGGAGGTACAGGAGAAGGAGAAGTCACCCCCACGCCGAAAGCATCTGAACCTGAAACCAAATCTCTAAAGGAGAAGAGGGGGAAGGCCAGATCTACTAGCATTTTGAGTGTGGGGAACCACGTCTTGAGGAAGATTATCAAGGAGAAAACAGCAGCAGCTATGCTCAAGGTATTAGACGGTTTGTTCATGGCAAGGTCGCTCCCTAACCACATATACCTCAAACAGAGGTTATATGCTTACAAGATGAGTGAAAGCATGTCTATAGGGGAGAACGTGAATGATTTCTTCAAGCTGATTTCAGATCTTGAGAACGTAAAAGTGGTAGTACCAGAGGAAGATCAAGCTATTGTCTTGCTGATGTCCTTACCTAAACAGTTTGATCAACTGAAGGAGACACTCAAGTACTGTAAGACAACTCTACACCTTGAAGAAATCACTGGAGCTATCAGATCCAAGATACTGGAGCTTGGGTCCTCATGCAAGCTACTGAAAAACAACTCTGATGGTCTGTTCGTTCAGGACAGGGGTAGATCTGAAAGAAGAGGCAAAAGCTCGGATAAGGGGAAGCACAAGAGCAGGTCAAAGTCCAGAGGAAGTGGGAAAACATGCTGGATCTGTGGAAAGGAGGGTCATTTCAAAAAGCAGTGTCACGTGTGGAAGGAAAGAAACAAGTCAAGAGACTCGTCATCAGAAAGAGGTGAAGCTTCCACCGTGACCTCTCAAACCATAGACACAACTGCACTGATGGCCTCAGATGCTTCACTGGGATTTGCTGAACTAACTCCAGAGACATGGGTTCTCGACACAGGCTGTTCGTTTCACATGACTGGTAGAAGTGATTGGCTGTTGAACTTCAAAGAAACTTCAAGCGGGAAGGTCAGAATGGGAAACGATACTTACTCAGATGTCAGAGGCATTGGAGATGTCAGGTTCATGAATGAAGATGGAACTACGGTACTGCTCACACAGGTCAGATATGTTCCTGCGATGTCAAAGAACCTGATCTCGCTAGGAACACTTGAAGACAAAGGATGCTGGTTTGAGTCAAAAGATGGTGTCATGAAGATCAGAAAGGGAGGAGACACAGTCTTGGCAGGCAAGAAACTTAACACTCTCTACTTTCTGCAAGCAACCACGTTGGTTGGAGAAGTTAATGCCATAGACAAGATGATAGATGAAACAAGTCCATGGCATAGCAGGCTGGGACACATTGGCTCAAAAGAATTGGAAGTGTTGGTCAGAAAGGGATATCTGGATAAGGGCAAAGTGAAGGAGATGCAGTTCTGTGAAGATTGTGTATACGGGAAGACACACAAGGTCAGTTTTGGGTCTGCAAAACATGTCACAAAGAGCAAGATGGACTACGTTCATTCGAATTTGTGGGGATCTCCAACGGTTCCATTGTCTCTTGGTAAATTTCAATACTTTATAACATTTATCGATGACTTTACCAGGAAGACATGGATATATTTCATAAAGACAAAAGACGAAGCTTTCAGTAAGTTTGTGGAGTGGAAGGTGNTTTTGGGTCTGCAAAACATGTCACAAAGAGCAAGATGGACTACGTTCATTCGAATTTGTGGGGATCTCCAACGGTTCCATTGTCTCTTGGTAAATTTCAATACTTTATAACATTTATCGATGACTTTACCAGGAAGACATGGATATATTTCATAAAGACAAAAGACGAAGCTTTCAGTAAGTTTGTGGAGTGGAAGGTGTTAGCAGAGAATCAGACTGGCAGGAAGCTGAAGACACTAAGGACTGACAACGATCTTGAGTTTTGTAATCAGGAATTCGATTCTTTCTGTAAAGAAGAAGGAGTTGTAAGACACAGAACATGTTCTTATAATCCTCAGCAGAACGGAGTGGCAGAGAGAATGAATAGCACGATTATGAACAAGGTCAGGTGCATGTTGAGTGAGTCAGGAATGAGGAAACAGTTCTGGGTAGAAGCAGCTTTAACTGCAGTGTTTGTGATCAACAAAAGTCCAAGCTCATCCATTGACTTCTCCATACCAGATGAAGTATGGACAGGGCATCCACCGGACTACAGGGTACTCAGAAGATTTGGGTCAGTTGTCTACGTTCACTCAGATCAAGGGAAACTGAACCCACGAGCAAAGAAAGGTATTTTTGTGGACTATCCAACTGGTGTGAAGGGATTCAGAGTGTGGCTTCTAGAAGACAGGAAATGTGTTGTGTCAAGAGATGTAGTATTCCAGGAAGGAATAATGTTCAAGAACATTGCTTCAGTAAGAGTCGATGAGCAGAGACAAACTACCTCAGAAAAGGAAAGGATAAGTATAGAGCTGAAAGACTTATCTACTGACATAAGTTACCAAGAAGAAGTAACTGAGGCTGAACGAAGTAGGACTGCAAGTGGCTCAAGAACTGAGGTTCAACCAGATGAAGAGAGCTCAAGCGATGAATCAGAGGACTATGACCTGGAGAATTATCAACTGGCCAGAGACAGGACCAGGAGAACGATAAAACCACCTCTGAGGTTCACTGAAGAAGTAAATTTGGTTGGGTTTGCTTTAAACACAACAGAAGATGGTGAGGTAGCAGAACCATCATCCTATCAAGAAGCGATGGACAGTGCTGAATGGAAAGAATGGAAGGATGCAGCTGATGAGGAGATGAGCTCTCTATCCAGAAACCATACCTGGGAACTTCAAGAAAGACCAGAGAAGAAGCATGTAATTGGTAGTAAGTGGATATTCAAGAGGAAAGCTGGCATTCCTGGTGTAGAGCCTCCTAGATACAAAGCCCGACTTGTAGCNAAGAAGCGATGGACAGTGCTGAATGGAAAGAATGGAAGGATGCAGCTGATGAGGAGATGAGCTCTCTATCCAGAAACCATACCTGGGAACTTCAAGAAAGACCAGAGAAGAAGCATGTAATTGGTAGTAAGTGGATATTCAAGAGGAAAGCTGGCATTCCTGGTGTAGAGCCTCCTAGATACAAAGCCCGACTTGTAGCAAAAGGCTACTCACAAAAGGAAGGCGTCGACTACCAAGAGATCTTCTCTCCGGTTGTCAAGAAAGTGTCCATAAGGTACCTACTCTCTGTTGTGGTACAGTTCGACATGGAGCTTGAGCAGATGGACGTAAAGACCGCCTTCCTCCATGGGGAACTAAATGAGTACATTCTAATGGAGCAACCAGAAGGGTATGAAGTTGAGGGAAGATCAGAGCAAGTGTGCTCACTCAAGAAATCCCTGTATGGCTTAAAGCAGTCTCCGAGAAAATGGAATCAAAGATTCAACTCTTTCATGCAGTCTGCTGGCTACCAAAGAAGTAAATATGATACGTGTGTTTACATAAAGAAGCTGAAGAGTGACACACATATATATCTACTTCTCTATGTCGACGATATGCTGATAGCCTCTACAGACAAGAAAGAGATACAAAAGTTAAAGGAGCTGTTGAACAAGGAGTTTGAGATGAAGGATTTAGGCCCGGCTCGGAAGATTCTAGGGATGGATATAATCAGGAACCCGAGAGAAGGGAACATTAGAGCTATCTCAGGAGAGCTATGTTGAGAAGGTGCTACGCACTTATAAGATGGAGGACTGCAAACCAGTAAGCACTCCTCTTAAAGCACATTTTAAACTGAGAGCAGCTACTGAAGATGTTCTAAAGGCGGAGGAGGAGTATATGAAGCACATTCCTTATGCAAACGCTATAGGAAGCATCATGTACCTAATGATTGGCTCACGGCCTGACCTTGCTTACGCTGTGGGCCTTGTATGCAGATACATGTCAAACCCGACAAAGAATCATTGGCAAGCTGTGAAGTGGGTACTGAGGTACATCAGAGGATAAAAGATGGTTGGTTTGCAGTTCAAGAAGTCTGATCAGTTTGAAATCAAGGGATACTGCGATTCTGACTATGCGACGGATCCAGATAGAAGAAGATCAGTAAGCGGCTATGTTTTCACATCAGGAGGAAACACAATAAGCTGGAATTCAGGACTTCAGTCTGTTGTTGCTTTGTCTACCACCGAGCCTGAGTACATTTCCTTAAATGAGGCAGCAAAGGAGGCTATATGGTTGAAGGGTCTGTCGGAAGAGATGGGGTTCAAGCAGAGTTTTGTTCAGGTGATGTGTGATTCACAGAGTGCTATTGCTTTGGCTAAGAACTCTGTGTACCACGAAAGGACAAAACATATTGATGTCAACTTCCATTTCATCAGAGAAAAGATAGAAGAAGGAAGAATTCAAGTGGATAAGATCTCAACAATCTGGAATCCAGCTGATATTCTTACAAAGGGTGTACCAGTGAGTAAGCTTCAGGATGCATTGAAGCTTCTCAGGGTCTCAAGTCACTAAGAGACCAAGAATCCGAGAAAAGGAAATCCAAGTAAACTAAGAATGAATATTATGGGCATAGGAAGTATAGACCAAAGAGGAGTTTTGTGAAAGTTGGTCTACACTTTGGGGCTGTCAAGCCCAAGTCAAAGGCCCAAGTAGTGTTCTGGTCCAGCAAGGAACAAGTTTTGGTTTGACTGGACAACGACAAAGAAGTTTGAAGCTATTCTCTCTGTTTCATGGCGTCATCTTGTCTAAGAAGTACATACAACTGGAGAAGACGAGTTGGGACTCTGATTATCTCCGACTCTAGAAGATGTACAAGAAGAAGGACCACACTAGCAAGCACGAGAAGTCTGACATTGTCCTGAAGAGGCGCGCCCAATGTCGGTAAGCTCCTAGGGATTTCCTCAAGTTACTATAAAGGAGGAACCTTAGGCTAATTTGTGTGGTAGAGAAAACAAGTTGTAAGTGAGATAGAGAGAGATTGTAAGAACAGTAAAGGCTCGAGTTTGAGCGAAGTTTCTTAGTGGATTTCCGAGAAATTTCTCGGCGAGACGTAGGGCGAGGAGAAGTGCCTGAACTCGATAAATCTCATGTGTCTTTACTTACTTGCAAAACCATAACTAAATAAACGAGAGAACAAACAGAGAGTTGAGAGATAAAACCTTTGATACAATCTACAACTCATTAAAGTTCTGTTCTTTTACAGAGTTAAGGGGTTACGTTTTTTCACAATTTCTAGTGGTTGTTCCATTAGACTTGTTTGGACCAGAGTTAAGTATTGCTTTAGAATGTATGACTTGTTAGGACTTTTAGCATAGTCTTTTTTTTTTACATTTTATACCAGCTCATGTGATGAAAAATCCATGGCGTATCAGATGTTGAATCCATTCCCATGAGGAAGTTAGAGGTCAATGGGTTTCATGTTCTTCCTTCACAGGTGAAAAGGTTAAGATTTGTACCCAACTATGCATTTTTATATTCTTCTAAAATCTCAAACCTGTATATACTCATGCATGTGGTCTGCATTAGATGGTGGTTTTCTTGTTACTTTTAGTTTCTGTTACTATATGAAAAGTATTCAGACCTCCAAAACCTTGTATGGTATAGCTTATATATCATTGGACTCTCGCAGGTACAATCTGTGAGTCTTATATTTGAAACTCATCCTGACACTGCAATAGAGTTCCGTGCAAAGAACCAGCACGTAAGGACAACATTTATGAACTTCCTGCTTAGCTTAAGGTGGATTGGTTGGAGAATAAGCTGGACCAACTAAAGAAAACGAAGGAGAAAGAGAAGGCTTGTGAGGCAAGAGTGAAAGAAATGGAGGCACAGCTTCATGACTTGAAGAACAAGTTTGAGGTAGAAAAGACCGAGTTGTCTGCAACTAGAGCTCCTCTCTCCTTCAATGATATTTTTTATCACTTATTAACTGGTCGAAACTGAGTATGGTGAAGGATTATTGAAAACAAAACAGAGTACTCTGCTTTCTTAGCAATTACGTTTAGGTGTTTTTTTTCCAGTATAACCTTTTGATATTTTAAGATTGGTATTCTATTTAGTATTTATTCAAACTTGTATTGTTATGGCATCTTTGTCTCCATTGTTATTTTGTAAACACACAAACACTCAAAATAGGCTTGGGCATTCAGGTTACCAAAAAAACAAAAAAAAACAGGTGACAGGTTACCAAAAACTATCTAATTTTGCTGGATGCTGAAATACAGATTAGAAACAGATTATGTTAGCTGTGCTGCAGTGCTTGTCCTTTCTGTGTGCGTGACTCTTGAGGGTAATCCTGAAATCATGTCTTTTAGTCTTAGTTACAGATTATGTTTGATTGATTAGTACTTTCACTCTGTTATAATGGTTTCATTCTTGTCCTGATCTTGTAGTATCACTCTCGGAAATCTTGATGGATAATCAAGGTGATAAGAAGTATTAACAAACGATTGAAGAGAAGAAGATGATGAATGAGAGCTTCGAGAGAGAGAGTTTGAGCTGAATGTAAAAGTTTGTTATTCACATTAATTGTAACTGTACAGATACATTTACACATATATATAGGTACCCGGTATTTACAAGTAAACCGAACTAGTACCTAACCAACATTTAACCAGTACTTAACCAACTAATCTAAGACGCCCCCCTCAAGTCTTTAGCTTCTGTGTCTGGTTGAAGATAAAGACTTGACATTGAAACCCGGCTTAGAAGAGAATGAAAAGGACCTGGATGCAGAGACTTTGTCAAAATGTCTGCAAGTTGGTTACCAGTAGAAACATGAAGAGTTCTTAAGCGCCCTGCCTTCAGCTGATCTCTCACCGTATGACAATCGATGTCTATATGTTTGGTGCGTTCATGAAAGACAGGGTTCATGGCAATATGAATCGCTGACTTGTTATCACAGAAAAGCTTCGCAATAGACGTGACGGAGACATGAAGATCTTTGAGCAACTGTTGCAGCCATATCAACTCACAAGTCGCTAGAGCCAAGCTTCTATACTCCGCTTCTGTACTGCTTCTACTCACAACAGATTGTTTCTTGGACTTCCAAGAGATCAAGGAAGTACCCAAGAAGACACAAAAACCAGTAACAGAACGCCTGGTATCCTTACAAGTAGCCCAATCCGCATCAGCAAACGCATTGAGACACAACTCTGTATCAGCAGGATAGAAAAGACCTAAGGCTGGATTCCCTTTCAAGTAACGCAGAACCTTATGAGCTGCCTGCAAATGAATATCCGTTGGAGCTGATAAGAATTGACTTAACTGATGAACCGCAAAAGTAATATCCATCCGAGTGATAGTCAGATACAAAAGGCGTCCAATAAGCTCACGGTACTCTGTAGGATTGGGTAATAAAGTTCCCAAATCCTTAGATAAGTGCAGAGAAGGATCCATTGGTATAGTACTAGGCTTACATCCAAGTAGACCAGAATCTTCAAGCAGGTTCAAGGTATACTTCCGCTGACAGACAGCTATACCCTTAGCAGAACGTGCTATTTCAAGACCAAGAAAGAACCTAGCATCACCAAGATCTTTGATCTTAAACTCAGAACGCAACAGATTCTGGAGAGCAAGCAAATCAACCTCATTATTACTCACAATCAAGATGTCGTCCACATACACCAGAACAGCAAGAAAAGATGTTGTGGTGGCTTTGACAAAAAGAGTATTGTCAGCTGGTGATTGAATGAAGTTAGCTCCAAGTAAAACGGAAGAAAACCGCTTATACCATTGACGTGAAGCCTGCTTGAGTCCATAGAGAGACTTACGCAATCGACAAACAGCATTAGGAGGAAGTGTTGTGCCCAGAGGAGGAGTATAACCCTGAGGAATCCGCATATATATCTCTTCATCTAACTCCCCATGTAAAAAGGCATTAGAAACATCCATTTGCTTCAAAGACCATCCTTTTGCTGCAGCCAAGCAAAGTAAGAGCTTCACACTAGTCAATTTAGCAACAGGAGAAAACGTGTCAATGAAGTCAAGACCTTCCTGTTGAGTAAATCCCTGTGCCACCAGCCGAGATTTAGGCCTCTCAATCGTACCATCAGCATTATATTTCAGAGTATGAACCCATTTACACCCCACCACATTCTTACCAGCAGGTAAGCTTTCAATATCCCAAGTACCATTCTGCTCAAGAGCCTCAAATTCTGCATTCACAGAGCCTCGCCACATCTCAGATGCCATAGCTTGCTTAAACGTTTTGGGTTCAGTTNGCCTCTCAATCGTACCATCAGCATTATATTTCAGAGTATGAACCCATTTACACCCCACCACATTCTTACCAGCAGGTAAGCTTTCAATATCCCAAGTACCATTCTGCTCAAGAGCCTCAAATTCTGCATTCACAGAGCCTCGCCACATCTCAGATGCCATAGCTTGCTTAAACGTTTTGGGTTCAGTTTCAACAGTATAGGCAAAAATAGAGGATTGAAAAAGAGGGTTGAGATTATCATAGCACAAAACAGAAGAAATAGGATAAGGAGTTTTCTGTTCTTTGGGAATATTTAGTGGTGAAAAAGATGAAAAAGGAAGTAGAGCACAATGGTACTCAGAAAGATAGCTAGGAGGCTTAGTTGATCGCTTAGGTCTAGTAACGTTAACAGAGCCAGCACCAGTAACATTATCATGTGATGTAGATGAAACAGTTCCATTATGCCCATTAGATGATGATAATGATGAATGTGAATGTATGACAGTATCATCAGAAGAAACATGCATAGGATGAGAACAATCAGAATGCAAATTTTCTGGTAAAGGAAAAGTCTCAACAAAATGAAAGGGAACAGGTAATGGTAAAATGGTGTTGGGAAACATATCAGTAGCAGTAGAAACTAAATCACTTTTCTTAAAAGGAAAATCCGATTCATGAAAAACAACGTTTCGAGAAATAGAAACAGAGTGAGATTCTAAGTCAAGCACCTTAAAACCTTTATAACCAAGCGGATAGCCTAAGAAAACACAAGGTCTAGCTCTAGGAGAAAATTTATGACGATCTTTTAGATGCGTAGAAACATAACACAATGAGCCAAAAACTTTCAACATTGAGTAATCAGGTTTCTTACCAAGTATAAGCTCAAAAGGTGACTTGAAACCAAGTAAAGGAGAAGGCAAACGATTGATCAAAAAGANCGTTCGACAACCGAATTTTGTTGCGGTGTGTAAGCACAAGAATAATGATGCAACATGCCATGTTCCTTAATAAGATCAGGAAAAGCGAGCTCAGGTGCATTGTCAGAACGGATAGCTTTAACTTTGGTATGAAACTGAGTTGAAACTAGATTTGAAAATGCAGGAAAAGAAGTAGAAACATCACTTTTATTCCTCAACATATAAACCCAAGTCATTCTTGTACAATCATCCACTAACGTAAAGAAATAACGAAATCCTTCAACAGACTCTTGACTAAATGGACCCCAAATATCTATGTGAACTAAATCAAAAGGTTTAGACGACAAATGATTATGTGAAACATAGGCTAACCTTTTCTGTTTTGCTAAAGGACAAACATGACAATGTGACTCTGTAGAAGAAGAAACCGACTTCAAACTTGGTAAATCTTGCAACAACTTTTGGAAAACACCAGACGAGGGATGACCTAAACGAAGATGCCATAGATGCTCATCAACCAACAAAGATCCACAAAAGAACGACGCAGGAGATGATGTCGAGAGGGAAGGAGTGTCAAGAATATAGAGATTGTTGTAAAGACTACCCCTCCCAATCATCAATCCCTGTGAAAGTTCCTGTAACAAACAACAATCAACAAAGAAATGAGCCGAGCAAGATATAGTTTTCAGTAGATTGCTAACACTTATGAGATTAAAGTGGAAATCAGGAACATGTAAAACATGATGCAAGACTAATGCATCCGTAATATGAATGGTTCCAGTATGAGTAATGGGCACTTTGGTTCCATTTGGTAATGTAACAGTGACATTATGCACTGGTGTAAGCTCTGTAAACATTGCCAAATCTGAACAAACGTGACTTGATGCCCCACTATCTATAATCCAAGAATTATGTGGTAAAAAGGATTGAATAGTAGAAAGACAGTGATCATGAAAAGTAAGAATAGGATGATCATATCGAAGGCTTGTGGAAGGAAAAGGTATAGTACCAGAAGAAGAAGCTGAGCCAATAGCACCATGATCTGTGATAGTGGCCCGTGAAGAAGGAATCGAAGGCTCTTGAACCCGGACTTGAGAATTGAATTGAGAGATCAAATGCTGAATTTTTTGTGGGGTAAACTCCTGAAGAATCGTACTTGCGCCACCACTTGTGATATATGGGACTCCAGGTTGAGAATACTGATATTTGGAGATACCAAGATCAGAATGAACATTGGCAATAGCATTAGCCTGTTGAACAGTAGAACTAGTAAGTTGTTGTTGAACAGGACGAGCTTGTTGTTGTTGCTGTTGCTGTTGATTCTTCTGAGGATATTGATTCTTTGATCCATAACCAGAACCATTTGTCTTATATCCTGGAGGAAACCCAATCAACTTAAAGCATTTCTGAATCGTATGACCACTTTTACCACAATGTGTACAAATAGGTCTCTGATTCTGCTGTCGAATGGTGTTGTAAGCAGCAACATACGCACTATTCTCCAATGTCATCAAGGAAGAATCCAGAGTAGGAGTCACCGTAGGAGTCACTGTGGCCTGAAAAGCAACGTTATCAACCTTCGTAGATGGCTTAATAGCTCTCTGTCTCTCATCCTGAGTAACAATGTTGAAAGCTTCTTCAATCGTAGGCATTGGCTTCAACATAAGAATATGACGCCTAGACTGCTCATACGACTCATTCAAGCCCATCAAGAACTTTGTTACTCTACTCCTCTGCTGCAATTTCTCCCACAATGAAGCAGCATCACACTCACAACGACCACACGTACAAACCGGAAGATCTACATAATTCTTGTGCTCCTCCCACAATGTAATCAACTCCGTATAGTAAGTAGAGACATCCATGGAACCTTGTTCTATCTTACTCAAACTCTGCTCAAGATCATACACTCTAGGTGCATCATCTTGTTTAAAACGCGAAATCAAGTTGTTCCAAATACCCTCTGCTGTGGAAATGAACAAAAGACTCTGTCCAATTTTCTTGGAAACCGAATTCATCAACCAAGTGGCAACAATATCATTGCATCTAGACCACACGCCATAATCTCTATGAGTAAGAGGAGGACGAGGANTCCAAATACCCTCTGCTGTGGAAATGAACAAAAGACTCTGTCCAATTTTCTTGGAAACCGAATTCATCAACCAAGTGGCAACAATATCATTGCATCTAGACCACACGCCATAATCTCTATGAGTAAGAGGAGGACGAGGAATAGTACCATCAACGAAGCCTAACTTGTTACGCACATTCAAGGCCATACGCACAGATCTTCTCCAAGAATGGAACTCCGATGCAGTATTCAATCGATCTGAAACAAGAACAAGTCCAGGATGATCAGTATGATGCAGATAGTAAGGATTCGCATACTGATCCGTCGGAAAACGCGATGTATCATTCGCCACCGGATTACGCGATTCAGAATCTGGATCCGCCATGAGATGTAAATCAAGAATCCAAAAACCAAATCAATTGAAACGAAACGATGAAAAAGAAAAGAAATCGTTCGTGATAGGTCAATCAAAGAGAAACAAAAAGAATCAGAAAGAGAAAGCAACTCAAAACCCCCTGAAAAGCTTCAACAATGGCGATGAGCAAGAACACGAAGAATCGCGAGATCAACAGCATAGAAGCACTCATAATGTGAATCGATCGAAGCGGAAACTCAATGAGAAAGCTCTGATACCATATTAACAAACGATCGAAGAGAAGAAGATGATGAATGAGAGCTTCGAGAGAGAGAGTTTGAGCTGAATGTAAAAGTTTGTTATTCACATTAATTGTAACTGTACAGATACATTTACACATATATATAGGTACCCGGTATTTACAAGTAAACCGNAACAAACGATCGAAGAGAAGAAGATGATGAATGAGAGCTTCGAGAGAGAGAGTTTGAGCTGAATGTAAAAGTTTGTTATTCACATTAATTGTAACTGTACAGATACATTTACACATATATATAGGTACCCGGTATTTACAAGTAAACCGAACTAGTACCTAACCAACATTTAACCAGTACTTAACCAACTAATCTAAGAAGAAGCTCACTTGGGTGATAAAGAGTCTCGCCTCTTGGCTATCTTATATGTATCATTCTAACTCATTATTTGTGATTCACTTTTCCTCTATTGTTTTTGCTCACTTAAGTTACATGTGCTCAAAATCCTTTTATTTCCCGTTGGGTGGTGTCATGTTTCTACTACCAAAAGATACTCTGACGCATCAGAGGAGTCTGATAAGGAAAGCATAGATGTAAGTGGCTTTCAAGTTCTTCTTTCACAGATTTGGAACTTGTGAATGGCATTTGTTGTGCATTAGTATTCTTTTTATAGGGAAAGCTATTGAATAGGGGTATGTTGTGGTCTGATGCGATATACATTGTTGCTCCATTCGCATGTAGATTATGTAAGACTTATCTTTAAAAGACATCCGGACATTGCAGTAGAGTTCCGTGCAAAGAACCAACATCTGAGGAACACATGTATGGATTTCCTGCTCAGCTTAATCGATACACTGTGCCAATCACTCGAGGAGCTCTCCAGTGAAGATCTTAGGGAAGCAGATGTTGCACTGACTTACTGGAAAGACGCTGGTTGTAAGGTGGATTGGTTGGAGAAGAAGTTGGACCATATGAAAGTAAGGAAGGAGACAGAACAGTTTTGTTTGGCTAGGCTACAAGAAATGGAGGACAGTTTGCTGAAGTAGAAGCTGCAACAATTTTCAGACCTTGATGCCCTAGTGGAGCAGGAGAAGCAGAGTTGTCAGACACAAGAACTCCTCAATCATTCGCTGATGTTGTTTGATTACTTGAGTTTTTAGACATTTTGTGTGTTTGTTGTCTTAGTTTCTCCCTTGGTTTCAAAACAAGAGGTTCTCTTGTTAGGCATCACATCGTCTGTTAATCTTTTGAATGAAACATCACTATAAAGTTTAGTTCCTTTGGGTTTTACTTAAACACGGACCTGTTTAACATCTTGTCAGTTACAAGCTTTGTGTACTTAGACAGCATTTCGTCGTGGATATGTACCCTTTCCTTTCAAGTAGAGTTGCGTAGAATAAGCTAGAGGTCTTGGTTCCTGAATGTTCATTTTTGTCTTGATTTTAAACTATAAGTCTTATTGTAACGATAGAACGTTTATAAATCTCTGAAGTTGTTACTTCTCAAGTTTTGTACATCTTTTTGATGTGGTTTTTGGTTATTTTTGGACAAGAACTTTCACTATGTACGGGGTGGTTTGTGCATTCACAGTGGTGTTTGTGACTCTGTGGGTTCCTGAGACTAAAGGGAAAACCCTTGAAGAATTTCAAGAATTATTCAGATGAGAAGACTCGAAACAGTTTCATTCTTTGTATTTATCTCTCTCTATATCTCTGTTTTGGCCAAGAAGTAGAAGAAACCAAAGATATGATCGGAAGGTTCATAAGCGTTGTTTCACTTGAAATCAGAAGAAGGATAGTAAAGAAAGCCCAGTTTTTTAAATAATGGGCTTTGTTGAACTTAGTTAAAAATTGTTAAAAACCTATGTTTGAAATTGAAACCGTATTTAATCTGCAGGATAGATAAAAAAAAACTTGAGGGGAAAGTTTAATCGTGTGTATTATTAATGTAACCAGGACACGTGTACAAAAAAGCACCGTCCATTTGAAAATGTATCCGTTGCTGTGTTTTGTATCCGTTATTCTTTAAAGATGCAACAATATTGTTATAAATATATATCAGATGTAATATTACGGCTTTCTCCCAAATTTTTCTGGAGAAATCGAAGATTTTTACCAGCGGAAGTTTAGGTCTCGATTGATCGTGAATTTATTTTTCTTTGTTTGGTTCCGTTCATATCTCGTGGTAGGGTTTGCTGCGATCGGTTTGGGTTTATAGGATTTTATTTTTAGGGTTCCAAGTTTTTCCTTAATCGTTCCTTTAATTGTTGTTGCAGTGATCTTGGAAAGCGCTTGGAATCGGAGTGGAATCATCGTTGCGAGGTACGTCTCACGTCTCTGTCTACGCAAATTATTTTTTTTGTACAGTTTTCGTTGAGATGATTCTGTAATTTTAGCAATTGACATGATATTTTGACAAGTAATAACTTAGAACTTGATCTCGCTTTAGATTTGTGCTACTTGTTGATGTTCTTGTTGTATATATATATAAACGCTTCTTTGGTGTGCTGATTGCTTATACAAGTGGCGTATAGACATTGTGTAATCTAATATTGACATAGATTTGTTTTTTGAGTTCAAAGATCGTTTCTTTTAGTTGGTTTTTTCACTTTACAAGTCACTCACTTTAGCCTCTCTCTCTCTCTCTCTCTGTTTTTGTTTACAGTATGTGGGTGTGGAGAAACTCACCATTGACAAGTTGTGAATCTTTGAGTTCAACGGCTAAAGAAAGTGGCAACAAAAAGACAGATAAGTTCTTATACTGCTTTTAGTCATTACGTTTATTTTTTGTTGCTTTGGTTTTGGTTTTATCAGACTCCAAAAAGATCATACATAGGCAGACACCAATCTAATGGTGTTCTGCCAGATTCTTATTTGGGGACATTGTCCCGAGTCAGTGTTGCCTGAAAGTTTAGACCCAAAAGAGGAAACTTTAACCATTGTTGGTAGTGTTATCACTAACCAAGAGATGTTTGGGGATGGAGAGTTAAAACCAAACATACTCAAGTACCCTCGGCTTTACAAAAAGGTTCTTTAGACAGAATATGTCTTTATACAAAGGCTATGAATTGGTTTTCAGCTTGTTGGATGGAAATAACGACCACAAGTGATGAAAACTAATTGTCCCGAGTCCCGTTGCGAGTAAAATAACGATCATAAGGGGGTTTGTTTGTACCCACGGCTTATGAAAAAGTTGTAAGACAAAGTCTTGAACTGAAAAAGATGCCTTAAGACAAAGGCTAGTCTTTATAGACTGGAAATAGCTATGTCCCGAGTTCTGTTGCGAGTGAAATAACGATTACAAGGGGGTTGATTTGTACCCACGGCTTATGGAAAAGTTGCAAGACAAAGTCTTGTAACAGAAAACAGACGCATTAAGAGAAAGGCTTGTAAGGGAATACAGTGTGAATGAAAAGTCTTTATCACGTATTTGTACCCACGGCTTGCAAGAAAGGTGACAAAGACTGATTGAACACGTCCTCATCACACCCCATTGACAAAGGTTGCAAAAAAATTCTCTTGACAAGGACTGTGATTGAAAAATGTCATCATCACATTTGTACCCACGGCTTGCAAAAAGATCTCTTGACAAAGACTGATGAAACTGTATTCATCACATTAGTACACACGGCTTACATGGTCTTTAGACAAAGGCTGGTTGAAAACGTGTTCAATTATACATTAGTACCTACGGCTTTTAGACACAGGCTATGTAGGAGATTGTCCCAACGGCTCAAAAAAGTTTTGGTTGGTTGTCTACGACTCTACGCAAAAGTAAAATGAACAACCATCGGCTTAAAAAGGAACTCTTTAGACAGAAAATGACCATGTCTTAATTAGACCAAAGGCTACAGTTAGACAAGGGCCATGAGATCGTTGGAAAATCTTGCTACCCACGGCTTTCAGTATTGGTAATGTATATATGTACGGTTTAAGAGAGAAGTCTACAGACAAAGACTACTCTAAATCTAAACCAGATCGATCCATTGCTTCTTACCCACAGCTATGTGAAGCAAAGGATGTTTGAGTATGCAAAGTGTGACAAAATTTAGTACCCACGGTTTCAAAACAAGTCGTTAGAGAGAGACTGTGATTGAAAAAACGTATACATTACGTTAGTACCCATGGCTTGCAAGAAAGTCTTGAGACAAAGACGGTGAATGAAACGTATTCATCGCATTAGCTACCCACGGCTTGCAAGAAAGGTCTTCAGACAAAGGCTGTGATTGAAAACTTCTTCATCACATTTGTACCCACGGCTTTGCAAAAATAAGTTGTAGGCAAAGGCTATGAGAAAAGGTCACAGTGAAACAATTCTTTGAGGCAATGACTGTGATAGTATACTCATTAGTTCACTACCTACAGCGTCGAAAAGGTCTTAAGACAGAGACTATGTATGAAGAGTCATTGGAAATCTTGGTACCCACGGTTTAAAAACAAGTCTGTAGACATTGACAGTGATTGAAAACAAGAAAGGTCTTTACCACATTTGTACCTACGACTTTGCAAAAAAAGTCTCTTGTCAAAGACTGTAATCACATTAGTACCCACGGCTTACAAAGTCTTTAAAAGGAGGCTGGTTGAAAACATGTTCAATTATACATTAGTACCATTGTTGGTAATGTTATCACTAACCAAGAGATGCTTGGGGATGGAGAGTTAAAATCCAACATACTCAAGTACCCACGGCTTTACAAAAAGGGTCTTTAGACAGAATGTGTCTTTATACAAAGCCTATGAATTGGTTTTCAGCTTGTTGGTGGAAATAACGACCACAAGTGATGAAAACTAATTGTCCCGAGTCCCGTAGCGAGTAAAATAATGATCACAAAGGGGTTTCTTGTACCCACGGCTTATGAAAAAGTTGTAAGACAAAGTCTTGAACTTAAAAAATATGCCTTAAGACAAAGGTTAGTCTTCATAGACTAAAATAGCTTTGTCCATAGCTATGTCCCGAGTCCCATTTCGAGTGAAATAACTGATCACAAGGGTGTTTGTTTGTACCCACGGCTTATGAAATGTACGTTATTTGACAAAAAACTTGTAAAGGAAAATAGATGCCTTATAGACTGAAAATAGCTTTGTCCATAGCTATGAAAATAGCTATGTCCCGAGTCCTGTTGCGAGTGAAACAACGTTTACAAGGGTGTTTGTTTGTACCCACGGCTTATGAAATGTACGTTACTTGACAAAAAACTTGTAAAGGAAAATAGATGCCTTAAGACAAAGGCTAGTCTTTATAGACTGAAAATAGCTTTGTCCATAGCTATGAAAATAGCTATGTCCCGAGTCCTGTTGCGAGTGAAACAACGTTTACAAGGGGGTTTGTTTGTACCCACGGCTTATGAAAAAGTTGTAAGAAAAAGTCTTGAACTTAAAAAAGATGCCTTAAGACAAAGGCTAGTCTTTATAGATTGAAAATAGCTATGTCCCGAGTCCCGTTGCGAGTGAAATAACGATTACAAGGGGGTTGATTTGTACCCACGGCTGATGGAAAAGTTGTAAGACAAAGTCTTGTAACTGAAAACAGATGTGCATTAAGACACAGGCTTGTAAGCGAATACAGTGTGAATGAAAAGTCTTTATCACGTATTTGTACCCACGGCTTGCAAGAAACGTCTTTAGACAAAGACTTTGAGTGATAACTTCTTCATTACATTTGTACCCACGGTTGCAAAAAAAGTTTCTTGACAAAGACTGATGAAGTTGTATCATCACACTAGTACCCACGGCTTACAAAGTTTTGTAACTGAAAACAGATGCGCATTAAGACACAGGCTTGCCAAAAAAGGTCTTTAGATAGAGACTGTGAAAAGTCTTTATCACGTATTTGTACCCACGGCTTGCAAGACAAAGACTGATTGAACACGTCCTCATCGCACCCCATTGACAAAGGCTGCAAAAGAGGTCTCTTGACAAGGACTGTGATTGAAAAATGTCATCATCACAGTTGTACCCACAGCTTGCAAAAAGATATCTTGACAAACACTGTGATGAAATTGTATTCATCACATTAGTACACACGGCTTACAAGGTCTTTAGACAAAGGCTGGTTGAAAACGTGTTCAATTATACATTAGTATCTACGGCTTTTAGACAAAGGCTATGTAGCAGATTGTCCTAACGGCTCAGAAAAAACTTTTGGTTGAGACAGAAAATGACCATGTCTTAATTAGAAGACCAAAAGGCTTACAATTAGACAAGGGCCATGAGATCGTTGGGAGGATTCATTTAGACAATACAAAAAGTAACTGGAAAATCTTGCTACCCACGGCTTTCAATATTGGTAATGTATATACCTGGTTTCAGTAGTCTACAGATAAAGACTACTCTAAATCTAAACCAGATCTATTGCTTCTTACCCAAGCTATGTGAAGCAAAGGATGTTTGAGGATGCAAAGTTTGACAAAGTTTAGTACCCACAGTTTAAAAACAAGTCTTCAGAGAGAGACTGTGATTGAAAAAACGTATTCATTACGTTAGTACCCACGGCTTGCAAATAAAAAAAAACCATCGGCTTAAAAAAGGGTCTTTAGACAAAGGCTATGAATTGGTTTTCAGCTTGTTGGATGGAAATAACGACCACAAGTGATGAAAACTAATTGTCCCGAGTCCCGTTTCGAGTGAAACAACGATTACAAGGGGGTTGATTTGTACCCACGGCTTATGGAAAAGTTGGAATACAAAGTCTTGTAACTGAAAACAGATGCATTAAGACACATGCTTGCCAAAAAGGTCCTTTAGATAGAGACTGAATGAAAAGTCTTTATCACGTATTTGTACCCACGGCTTGCAAAAAAAGTCTCTTGACAAAGACTGATGAGATTTTAGTCACCACAATTGTACCCACGGCTTTGCAAAACACAGTTGAGACAATTCTTTGAGGCAATGACTGTGATGGTATATTCATTAGCTCACTACCTACAGCGTAGAAAAGGTCTTAAGACAGAGACTATGTAAGTCATTGGAAATCTTGCTACCCACGGCTTATGTAAAGTAAGTACCCACCACTTTATGAATTGGTTTAGATACGACTTGATACAAGGCTCTTGAATTTAAACATGGTCTATTTCTTTACACACGTCTCTATGAAGCAAATGATGTCTGGAGATGCAAAGTATGACAAAACTTTAGCAGCAATGGCTTACCCAACAAGTTTTTAGACAAAGACTCTGGTCTGTACACACGGCTTACAGAAAGTATTATGACACTTGAATTTCAATTTTGTTGGATGGAAATAGCGACCAACAACTTTATAAGGAAAAGACTAACAGAGAGTGAAAAGTACCCACGGCTTAGAAAACTTTTGTTGGATGTAATAACGACCAACTGCTCAGAAAACCTTTTACTGTGAATTGAAAACAGATAGTAGTAACCCACGGATTATAAAAGGTTGGATTCATTAAGTTACCCACGGCTTATAAAAATTTTAGACAAATACACGGCTTAAGAAGAGTCTAGAAAATAGTATTACAACCAAATGGCTTATGAAGTCTAGACTACTAAAACCAAGGGCTTTGTGAAGAGGCTCCAGACAAAGACTATTTACAAAATTCTTTATATTAACCACAAGGCTTAAAAATACATTAGACAAAAGAGCTGAGAAGAGTTTGAAAACAAAGACTATGAATCAAAAACAGAGTCCTACTCAACAACAAGTCTTGTCGTCAAAGCATTTAGAAAAAGACTACACAACAGTTTTTTTGGCTGCTTAGATGGGAAAAACGAACAACAAGTTAAACCAAGTCTAAGACACTATGAGGCAAAAGACTAAATTTGTTTTTGGCTTTTTGGGTGGTAAAAGCAACCAAAAAGCTGTTAAACCAAGTCTTAATATATTACGTTAGCACCAACGGCTTGCAAGAAAGTCTTAGACAAAGATTGTGAATCATACAATTTAGTACCCACGGCTTGCAAAAAAGGTCTTGAGACAAAGAATGTGACTGAATAAGTTTTCTACACATTTGTACCCACGGCTTATGAGAAGGATTAAGACAAATGTCTGCAAAAAAGTCTTTAATACAGACTGAATGAAAACGTCTTTTATCAGAAAATAGCTGTGTCAAAAGGGGTTGTACCCACGGCTTATCAAAAGTTGTATGACAAAGGCTTGCCAAAAAAAAGTCTTTATTAAGGGTTTTTAGAGAAGTAAAGTGTGACTACTCTAAATCTAAACCAGATCTGACAAAGTGTGACAAAATTTAGTACTAACGACTTAAAAACAAGCCTGTAGACAGAGACAGTGACGGAAAACATCTTGATCACATTAGTACAGACGACTTGCCAAAAAGATCTTTAGACAAATACGGTGAATAAAAACGTATTCATCACCTTTTGTACTCACGACTTTGCAGGAAAGTCTTTAGACAGAGACTGTGAATATTGTAAACATATTCATCGCATTAGTACATACGGCTTGCAAGAAAGGTCTTTAGACAATTAAAGACTGTGATTAAAAACTTCTTCATCACATTTGTACCCACAGCTTTGGAAAAGAAAAGTTGTAGACAAAGGGCTATGAGATCGTCTCAGTGAAACACTTCTTTGAGACAATGACTGTGCTAGTTTGTTCATTAGCTTCACTACCTACAGCTTAGAAAAGGTATTAAGACAAAGACTATGAATTGGTTTTGAACATTTTTGGATGGAAATAACATCCACTGGTTATGAAGAGACATTGGAGATCTTGGTACCCACGGCTAATGAAAAGTAAGTATTAAGACAAAGGCTGGTACGTACGACTCGAGAAAAGACTCTTGAATCTAAACCGATCCATTGCTTTACACACGTCTCTATGAAGCAAATGATGTTTGGGGATGCAAAGTATGACAAAACTTTAGCACCAATGGCTTACCAAACAAGTCTTTAGACTCATAGTACCCACGGCTCAGAAAAAAACGTCTTAAAGCAAAGACTATGAGTTGAAGGCAGATAGTAACCCACGGCTTATAAAAAAATTGGACAAAAAAAATTGAAAACAGATTCATCACGGCTTTACTACACACTATTACTACAACCAACGGCTTATGAAAAGTCTCAGACAAAGACTGTGAAAGACTTTTACAATATTGCTACACATAAACCAACGGCTTAAAAGAAATCTTGAGACAAAGACTCCACAAAGCGTTAAAATCATTAGCCAAAGCTGAAAAGAGTTTTTTTTTTTTTAAAAAGACTCTGAATCAAAAACTGAGTTCTTACTAACGACAAGTCTTGTCAAAGCATTTAGAAAAGGACTAGACATCAGTGTTTTTTAGCTTGTTGGATGGGAAAAACGACCAACGGTTTAAACCAAAGTCTTTAAGATAGAGACTATACAAAAAATCGGGGTTTAGCTTGTTGGATGGTAAACACGACCAACAGCTTATACCAAGTCTAAGACACCATGAACCAAAGAACTGAGTTGGTTTTTGGATTGTTAGATGATAAAAACGACCAACAAGTAATACCAAGTCTTAATACAGAGACTATGAACCAAAAATTATTCATTTTGCGTCAACTAAAGACTAATTAGTTATGAATTCCTCAGGTTTTGCATGTGCTTCAGAAGACACAGAGATGATTTTCAAGTGTATCAGAGTTCTTTGACAGGTATATGATTATCAAAAAAAATTTGTTACTTATAGTTTGAACAATTATGAAAATCACAAGCAGGAGAGACTGACATTTTAAGGTGAAGACTTGTTATATTTTTGTAGGTATGTGCTTCACAAACTGTTCATATCCTCATTATTGACGCTACGGATTTTGGTTCAGGTATATGCTTTCTTCACTTTTTCTCTTACAAATTGATATTATTACGTATAAATGAATACAACTAAGTGATATATGCGTAAAGGTAAAAAAATTGGAAAGCTCCATTTTAAAATAATAATGTTTTATCAAGCTTTCTTGACAATGTTTCTCTCAGTGTTCTAGCATCCATGAGATTCTAGAAACTGTCTGCTAACATATCCATTTATGAGTAAGTAGATTCTTTTTTTTTTAATATTGGAACATTACATTGTGTTTACAGAATTACAGTGTTCAATCTTTATTATTTACGCTAAGGATTTGTTCAGGTATATGCTTTCTTCACTTTTTTCTCTTAGAAATTGATATTATTACTTATGAATGAATACAAACTACGTGATATATGCGTAAAGGTAAATAAGTTGGAAAGCTCCATTTTAAAATTAATAATGTTTTATTAAGCTTTTTTGACAATGTTTCTCTCGGTGATCTAGCATCCATGAGGTTCTAGAAACTAACTGCTAACATATCCATTGATGAGCAAGTAGATTCTTTTCTCTTTTAATATTGGTACATTACATTGTGTTTACACAGATTACAGTGTTTAATCTTGATTATATTTAATTTGGTGCTTGTACATATGATAAGGTCTTTTGTTTTTATGAAATTTATGTGTCTTCGAGTCTCTTGTAGATCAACGCAGGTGAGAGACTCTTGCAAACTGTGGTATTAGTTTTTTTTTAATCTTGAATGTTTTTGATTTGCGTCATGCCTTTAACACTCAGTGGTCATTTTAAACATGTTAGAATCTCTTTATTTTGGTGCTTGTGTGTATTATAAGGTCTCTCATTTTATGAAATTGATGTATCTTGGATTCTCTGGTAGATCAACATATGGGAGAGATTCCATCATGTTGTTGTATTAGTTTTTTTTTTAATCTTGATGAATGTTTCTGTTTTCTGTTATTCTCTTAAGCTTCAGTGATAATTCTAAACGGCGGTAGTATCTCTTTAGTTGGTGATTTTATGAATTGGTATATTTTAGAGTCTCTTGTAGATCAACATGCAAAAATCCTTTTAGATTGTTTGAGTAGTTTCCTTGAATTTTGAATGTTATCTGTTTTGTGTTATGCTCCTCTTGCTCTCAGTGATCATTCTAAACTGCGTAGTAATCTGTATGTTGATTAGAAAATGTTACTATTCTAAACTAGGGATCAAATTAGGGGATAGACTCTTGCAGAATGTGGTCGTAGTTTCCTTGAATCTTGAATGTTTCTGTTTTGTGTTGTACGCTTAACCCTCATGTGATCACTGTAAACATGTGAAATGACTTCTCCACAACTCTACATTGTACGTAGGCTAATGATAGATGCGTTAGTTTTAGATTCTATAAACTGTATAGGTTGACTTGAGTTTTTTACAATAAGAGTGATTGCAAATTTCTCTGTTATCAAGTCTATCCCTTGGTCTCTGAATCTAGGCAACATTTTTGCCATTGGTCTAGTATTCGTGAGATTGTAAAAGTATTTCTTGTTAATCCTTGAAAACATCAAGTGATATATACTTATAAGAAAATACTATTAAGCATCAGAAATGTTTCTAAAAGAATTATTTTCCTATTCTTACTAACAATTTGTGATTTAGTATCTGTAGGATTCTAGAAACTGATTGATAATATATCCATTCATGAGAAGGTCTAATTTATTTTGTGTTTATATTGTTACTTTGGTGCTTGTATGTATCCTGCCGCTTGTGGTAATAGTTTTATTTAATCTTGAATGTTTAGGTTTTGTTTTATTTCTCTAAACGCTCTGTGATCATTACATTCTATTATTGTTACAGCCTATCCCTTGGTCTCCTAGTCTTACACAGTTGATTTGAATCATTGTGTGTAGTTAGATTGTGCAATTGATCTTTCTTGAATTTCTAGGTGCTCTGATATTCTCGTCTGTCTGAAGTTCTGTTTCGGTTTATAGGAACCGTAGTGTTCTTTAATAGGTGGTAGATTAAGAAGTTCCTAACCATAGTTTATCAAAATCCTCAAGTTTTTTAGTTTGTTGCCAAGGCAAAGTAGCACACTGAGTTACTCTTTTTTTGCACATCGAGTTACTATTACAGAAAATTATAGGAGTGTTTCTAAGAAGTGGCATATGCGACTGTTAAAGTGAATAGTGACTTGTGACTCAATGTTATAGATTATGACTATTGTAGATAGATTCGACTGTAATGTTTAGCGAGAGAAAAATATTGCTTCTTTAAATAGACAATTTAAATTTCTGACATTGTCACAAAAAAATGTTACAAAAAAAAAAGAATTTCTTATGACATAAACAGTCATGTTCTCTGTGTTTTTTTAGCCTTGTTTAGATTATTATATCTGTTTCTTGTATTATGGTGGGTTATCTTATCGTCTATTGCTTGTTCTTGCTTTCAGTTGACATAACATCTTTGACGTTTGCATCTTGATTCGTAGAATATAATTAGTTTGGTAAATTGATTTCCACTTTATTTTCTTTTGGATGTTAGATTACGTAGTTTTTTTTCTTTTATGGTCTACATTATTTACTCTGACGTTTGCATCTTGATTCATAGAATAAATTAGTTTGGTAAAGTGATTTCTCCATTTTATTTTCTTTTGGATGTTAGATCACGTAGTTTTTTTCTTCTATTGTTTACATTATTTATTTTGATTCACTAGTAAAAAAACCAAAATAGATACAGTACATTCGTAACAAATTCGTAACTATATGGAGAGCTTGCTACAAATTTACTACGAATGTACAGTAGCTATTTTGTTTTTTTTCTAAATAGCTACGAATTTGCTACGAATGTACCGTAGCTATTTTGGTTTTTTTATTAGTGATTAATTAGTTGAGTGATAATATTACTGAAAGTTGTTTCACTAGCAATATCTGATTAGTTTCTTAACTTTTTAGTTCACCATGTACGATGCATTTTTTGGTATCATAAATATCCGAGAGTAAAGTTGACATCAACTTACACAAACCAAACATTAAACAAACCTACTACAAATAAAACCCTATCTAACATTATTATGAAACTATTAATTTTAACTCTCTAAAATTAATATTTAAGCCTCTTGAAAACAGATCTTCACCTGTGTGTTCTTCCTCCTCGACCGTTTCTGGCTTCTCCTCCTCACTCACTAAGTCTTTCATGTTTCCACTTTTGCCTTTCTTCCAGAGTACTAATGCTATTTCTAACTTTCTTCTTTGTTTCACTCACACTATACTAATCTCAACTTTTTCGTCTTTGTAATCTTCATATTCTTCCTTATTGAAATCTTCTGAATTTTTCCTTTGCCTTCCCCTTCCTCTGCTTTTCGTTTGAGATTCCGAGGAGACAAAGCTTCTGATACCGTCACTGACGATTCACTTGCTCTCTGAAACCTTTTTTTCTCATCAGAATTTTTTAACAGCATACAACAGTTTAGTTGTTTGTAAGTCCTTTCTCAAAAAAAAACAGCTTTTTGTTTTTAACAACTTCAAGAACATTTTTATTTATAGCAGTTGTAAAAGTAAAATAAAAATATCTTCAAGGGAAATAATTTGTGGACCTTTAATCTCAATAATATTATTTGAGAAGTCAGTTTCCTACGTGTCGCGCTCACGTTAACTCTCGTGATGGTTGATTACATAGATACCCTTAATGAATTGTTAGATTTTAAGATTATTATTATTTTTTATTTAATTTCTTTTTTATCTTTTTCCAAATAACATATAAAATAAAAAGGAAATATTTATAAAACAAATATAAAAACGAAAATATATGCATATAATATGACTTTATTAAAAAGGAAAGTTCACAAAATAGTAATACCCACATTAATATATATTTTTAAATAACATAAAATATATTTTCAAAATAATAAAAATATATCTGTTCATGAGCATTCAAAAATTTATCAGTTACACTTTATTTTCTAATATTTTTTAGAAATCAACATATAATTCGATAAATATTATGAAAATACATGTATATTTAAGCGATATGTAAAACTAATTTGACTTAACTAAAATAAAGAGTAAATAAACATTATGAAAATGCATGTATATTTAAGCGATAAATAAAACTAATTTGAGTTGACTTAAGTAAAATAAAAAGTAATTATACTTCAGTTTTAATTTAAAATATATTTAACTCAATATACTCACAAAAAGAACGACTCGACTAATCTAATTTATATCCAAAATTAAACATCTAACTACAGTATGAACATATAATTTTATAATAATAATAATATAATAATAATAATAATAACAATAATAATAATCTATTTAATTTTATACATATAAATTAGAGGTTGACTCAAAGCATATTAAAAATAAAAATAAAATATTAACCAATTACAATTTAATTCTTTTGTAGAATTTATATATATGCATGAGACTTCAAAATATTATCATTATATTCATTTATGTAATTTTGAGTCATACATTTCAACTTATTATTTATTTCATTTTAAGCACAATATATATTAAGTTATACATAATTTAACTATAATATATTTACATATCTACGAATATATTTACATATCTAATACAACACCAACGGAAATGAAAATAAGAAATTAATCAAAGTTTTATTATATTTAGAATTAAAATATTATAGCTGAATTCGAAAAATAGATATTATCCAATATACCAAATTGATAACCATACCGACTATTGATCCAAAAAAATAATTAAACAAACAATAATATATCTAAAGTCATATGTATAGAATAATATAATATTTATTAATATAAATTATACATACAAATTTATTCAAAACTAAAACTAAATATCAATCAATTATTATAAAGTTTTACTTTTATGAATATTCATACCCGTGCATGAGCACGGGAAATCACCTAGTATATATGTAAGTCTAGATATAAGAGCATCTCCAACCCCATTTCATAAATTTTACTGCAAAATAGAGTGGGAAATGGAGTAGTGAACAAACAAAAAAATCATTACTCCATTTATAGAGTAATCACTTTTTTGTTTGTTCATTACTCCATTTCCCACTCTATTTTGCAGTAAATTATGGAGTGGGGTTGGAGATGTTCTAATACGGTATGGGTGCTCCGCCAGTTTATTAATAACAAAACTTCAAAGCATATTTGGTATTTAAACCGATTAGACATATGTATCGTAATATTAATATAGGATTACATTTGTAAGACTAAACTGTATAAAAAAATCCATTTACTTACATTGAACATTTTTTTTGTTCCAAACAACGTTACAATAGATGAGACCAAGTACTTTGGTCCCTATTTTTCCGAGTATCTGGCCAAGAAATACACGGACGGATCAAAAGACAGTTAGTGAAAAAACAATCAACAAATCTGTTAAGACTAAGACAGTGTCCCATAAACTTGCAGTGTTGAATTGTGGTATATAAATCAGATTTCAAGTGATCTTAATTTCATCATAAATTTTATAATAAAAAGAATTGATGTAACTAAAGGTTTAATCATGTTTCTCAAAAAAAGGTTTAATCATGTATAATGATGAAGTCAAATTAGGGTGATAGAGATTGGGTGAATTCATATATAAGTAGTTTGTGATCCAATATGTACTTCTTGCATTTGAACCTAATTGGTTCATTGGTTATCAGCTTTAACAAGTGGATCATCCCTTATCATATGAACTGATACTATCGTCCGTAGTGTTCTTCAAATTTGTGATTAACTTTCCATGAATTATATCTAAATCTATATCTTATATAATTCTTAAATCCAGAAGATCGACTGTAGTTTTCTTCAAGTTGTTAAATCTCTGAATGAACATATCAACTGTCCAAAATATTACACCTTTTTTATATGGTAAATACATTAAATTATAGAAATTTCAAAAGTTAGACATTCCTAAAGTGGTGATTGTACAACTTTTACATGATATATATATATACTAGGTGATTTTTCCGTGCTCATGCACAGGTATAAATATTTTTAAAGTAAATATATGATAATAATTGATTACTATTTAGTTTTAATTTGAAATTAATTTATAATTTGTATGAATCATTTACATTAATAATATTATATTACTTTAATTATACTATAATTTTACATATATTATATCTAGTCAATTTTGTTGTTTTTACGGTTGATTATCATTTGGATAAATTGGATTGCATCTCTAAATTCAACTCTAATATTTTAAAAATATATTAATTTTTATTTACTTACTTATTTGTATATAGTGGGTGTTGTATTAAATATGTAAATATATTTTAGGAAAATTATGTATAAATTAAGATATATTGTGCTTAAAATGAATTAAAAATTAACTAAAGTGTCTGATTCCAAAGTACGTAAATTAATATAATGATAATATTCTAAAGTCTCATGCACATATATAAATTTTACAAAATACTAAAATTGTAAGAGTTGGTTAATATTTATTTTCATTTGTTAATATGTTTTGAGTTATCCTAGGATAGAAGGTTACATGCACAAGTAGTTGATACATTTTTGGAAGCTCATGAACACATATCAATATATACAATTATTAAAATATTTATAAATTCTAAATAACTTTATGACTTAGATTTATTGAATGTAAACTGAAATTTATTTTAAATAATCTTAAAATTGGGAATTCAGATTTGCTTTGGTATTTGGATTATGTTTATATTTAGTTTTATAAACATAAAAATTAAAAGATTTTTTTATATTAAGAAAATAAATAATTTTAATAATGATAAAATATCATATATCTAGCTCATTAAACTAATCCCCTATACATTATTTGCCAAGTGATTTTTTAAAATTCGCTTAGGTGTCATCTCTACAATGCTTCTCACAAAATAATGATGACATGGCATCCTTGCAAATATGACATGGCTCATGGAAAAAGATTACACGGCTAATTAACATTTTAATATTAGAAAGTTATATATATATATATATATACATGTTTATCTATGAATGCCTATGAACCTTAATATTAAAAAGTCTATGAACCTTATACAAAACATACGACATCGTCTTCTACAAAACATGCAGACGTCCAAGTTAGTTGAAAAACAAAACCAAGTACGTAATGATCTTTCTTTTTCCTATGTTAATTAGTGTTGTACTTTGATCATCTTCTTTTTAAGATCACAAATTCTTTCAGGTTCACATGAACGATGATGCAGAATATATAGAAGCTATTAAAGAAGCAAGTATTTGGTCTTCAGCAAAGTGTCTGCGAAAACTATTTTGTATGATATTACTTTCAAATAGCAATATAACTCCATAAAATATATGGAATGCTACTTGGAAAATTCTATCAAAAGATATAAACAATACCTTAGAAGATCCATGTAAGATTGTTTGTATCCGAAACAAAATAATTGGAAAATTCTATTCTCAATACTTATCATATTTCATTGTTTCTTTTCTCTTAGGTTTTACTTACTCAGAAGATCAAACCAAGATTTTAGCTCAGATGGAGATTGAATCAATGATGCGTATTAATGGAAGCTCCTTCATACATAACATATAATTCTCTTTAATTTTTGTTGTTTACTAAAGATCATGTTAATGGTGATTTCTGTTTTATTAAGATGCTTACTAAAGATCATGTTAATGGTGATTTCTGTTTTATTAAGATCATGTTACGAGTTGAATGCATTCGACATGGATTGAGAAATTTTACAATACTAATTAAAATATGATACACACGTAAATTTTACATATTTTGTTAAATGTAAATTTTGCATAAACCATTGGATATGAATCAAAATAAAAACAGGAATATACAATATGTATATATCTCACTAATAGATATACACAATAGGAAGAAAAAAAACAACTTCCCGAAAGATTTGATTCTCACGAAAATTTGACATTTTGTTATAACAGAAATTTTACATATTATTTTATAAAGATATGATGCATTGGATATGAATCAAGTTTTTGTTAAATATATTAATTTTTTTTTAAAAATAATGTAAATTTATCTTATTGTATATATGTATTATCACATTAATAGATAAACACAAAAGGAAAACATCAGTATAGAAATTTCACAAATTTTGATAACGTAAATTTTACATATTATTTTCATATAGATATGATGCATTGGATATGAATGAAGATTTTATTAAATATACTAAATATTTTATACAAATAAAGTAAATTTACTAGATAACGTAAATTTTACATATTATTTTCATATAGATATTATGCATTGCATATGAATGAAGATTTTGTTAAATATACGAAATATTTTATACAAATAAAGTAAATTTACTAGATAAACACAAAAGGAAGCAAGATTGTGCTTCTTATTCGTTTTGACCTATTTGTTATATATAAATGATCCACAGTTTTCTAATATCCCCTACAAATAAAAAGTTACTCAAGTTTTCGAAACCTTATTGCAATGTCGACTATATCGTAAAAAAAAAAAATACATTCGTTCTTCTCAAAAACATTGATCCTGCTGATGAAACACAAAAAATCAAAGTCAAGGTTCTGGTGCTCTGGAATACCTACAAGACTTATGAGATGGTGTTAATTGATGAAGAGGTTTGTTCTAAGATGTTAACTACCTTCGTTCATGATATCTTGAAAGTCCTTTTAATTATTTATTCTGTACTTATAGGGGACAAGGATTCATGCTCAAGTTGAAAAAGACTTGATGAAGAAACACCTAAATGTTCTGACAGAAGGTGAAGCTGTGACCATCAATGCTTTCCAGTTGAAGGACTATGTTGGGGAATTTAGAACAAATCCTCATCCTTATAAGATAACTTTCTTCAGAACAACTAAGGTCAAACCAGCTGATGATTTTCTCGAGTATTATCAAGAAAAATACTTTTCAGACTTTCAAGATATATTATCCGGAAACCTAGACAGAAACATCTTTGTTGGTGAGTTAACATATCTGTTTGTACAATTTGTAATATTTCCAAAATATATAATACTTGCTTCAATATTTTGCAGATGTTATTGGTCAAATTGTCAATATTGGACCAATGGAGCAGATTAAAACACAAGGGAAAGATAACTCCAAGCTTGACATTGTTCTTCGTGATACAATGTGAGTTTGTCTATAAATATTCTCCTCTATTTTATATTCGACACATATACACTCAAACAACACATGTGCAGGAACGTTCAACTCACATGTACTTTGTGGAGTAACTTTGCCAAGACAGTGATGGACTATGCTAATGAGAACAGTACCTCGGTTGTTATCTTTGTCATTAAATTTGCATGCATCAAGGAATACAAAGGTAACTTATTCTGACAGTTTAGTATATTACGTTCCTTGAGGTTCCTTTTAAAAGTTTTCTTATGATTTCTTTGATTCATATGAAGGTAATATCTCCATATCGAAGGCATTCAACTCGACACAAATCTTTCTCAATCCAGCAACAGAAGAAGTGAAAAAGTTTACAGCCATGTAAATGACACTAACTCCTAAATTATTCTCTCAATTTGAGTTGTTTACTTTATATGGTTTATTTAAATTGTTAACTATTATATTGTTCATGCTTTTGAAGGTTACCAGGGGATAATCAATTGGTCACACAAAGTGACAGCAAAGTGTCGTGGGGATCAGCTTCAGTTCATGATGAGATGCTTGTGCTAAATCAGAAGAAAACAATTTCAGGAATTCTTGATACAAGATCGGTAACTATTCTTGATGTTTGTGATTCTTTTGTAAATACAAGATCAATAACTATTCTGTGTTCTAATATAAATAACATAGGTTGGAAGCTGTGTTGTTCTTGCCAAAATTGATTCACTTGATTTGACAAGAAAATGGTATTACGTTGCATGCAAAATTTGCAACAAAAAAGTTCAACCATATGGTGATGATTCTGATGATGAGGATAATGAACTTGCTCATAAACCTCGATACAACTGCCCAAAACACAATGACATCGAAGATGTTGACTACAGGTATTAACATTCTATATTCATCATTCATGATCGTATATATTATTAGTTAATAACCTTCTAATTTAATTTTGTTTTTATTATAGTTACTACTTGGTTGTTCATGTCTCTGATGATTTCATCAGAACAACTATACTAAAGAAATATGATTCTCGGATTACCTAATAAGGTTTTCAGGACCAAGTGCCATTCTCAAGAAAGATGGATTTCATATCTACAATTTAAAAAAAAAATTATATATGTACGATTTCATTATAATATAAAAGAAAATATACAAAAATAATAATTAAACTTACAAAAATATAACAACCTTTATTCTCGGACAATTGTAAATCTTCCTTATCATTTACCCATTAAAATAAGGTCTCAAAAGCTGTAAGACTTGCAATCACGAAACCCTCACAATACAATGAAGCGTTTGAGTTCAGATGAAAGCAATCACAACACAAACGATTGTTCCCCATATCCAAAACGTAACTAATAATCTAAATTCTATACAAAACATGTAATTAGTACTAACATCACTTATCTTCATAGGTGGAAGACCAAGAAAACAACAACCTGCACCAATCAACAAAGATTATATGCATGAACAAGATGAAGAAATATCTCACAAATCAAAAGCACCACCTCCTTTAAAGAAACGTTAGTCTATTTACTATTTTCTCTTCATGCAACCTATTTAAACAGCAAAAGTTATGATCACAGGTGGAAGAACAAAAAGAAACCAGCCTGCACTTGCAGAAATAATACAGAGGTCTACTACAATTTTGCCGCAAAGCAATAAAATATACGTAAACCACCTGCTTATCAACAAAGTAAGTACTTATTTTTATACAATTTTATTGTATTTAATCACGAACTTGGTTATTGTATTACGTTTATTATTTCAGGTGGCAGACCAAGAAAAGATAAACCATATGAAACCTCTGGAACATCGTCTACTATTAACCTTATTGAAACATATGTGGGACAAACCTCAAAGAATGAAAGAAAATACAGAAAGCAAATTGTTGAGGAAAAAAAGAAAGGTGATCACAGGAGAACACCTGCAGGTTAGGATACTATTTTAAAAAGTAATCAACAAATTTTATTGATTACCAAATTTATAATACCAAATTTCGCAGCAGCCACATATGTCAGTACTGATACAAGCGAAAACATTAGTGGAACTACTCAGATAACCAATCAGGAAGAAGGTTAACATATATTTCATGACATTAACTTATGATAAAATAATATATATGTTTAACACAGTTTTCTTTTTACAGATTTCATTTTAAACTCTTCAAATACAGAGGATTTCATGGCGTTCATAGCAACTGATTCTGAACATGAAGGAGAATATGATTCAGAAGGTAATTACTTTTCTTGGACGATCATGTGGTTTACATAAAATTTCCAAAATTTAAATATATACTTATAAAATATTGTACAGATTTGGATCCAACGGCATATGAGTATTCATCTCTTTATCAGTCTGATGATGATATTGGAATTTGTGAAGTTAATAGAGAGAATGAAATACATCAGACTAAAAATTTATCCCAAAACCAGATTGCTTTAAAAGCATTGATTACAAAGAGAAAGGCAGCTCGAACTGTAAAACCAGCACATTCGGAGAATGGTAACTATTTCACATTATTGATTTCAAAATATTGATTACATATATGGTACCTAGAGCTAAGTTTGTTTCTGATTTGTTAATACCTGGTTACTATGATGATGGGGATCCTTTATATATGCCATCATTGTAAAGCATACATGTGGTTTGGTGAAAGGATAAACAAAAGAGTCAAAAAGACAAAACTTGTCTTTACAATGTGCTGCAAACAAGGGAAAGTGAAGCTTCCATTACTTGAGACTCCACCAGCCACATTATTACCATTATTCTATAATGAAGATGAGAAAAGCAAACACTTTCGTGAGTTTATAAGGGCATACACTATGATGTTTTCTTTCACATCACTTGGTGGGAAGGTTGACCATTCTGTAAACAAAGGAAGAGGACCTTATATTTTTCAATTATGTGGTGAGAATTACCATATGATAGGTGATCTTTTGCCTGGTCCAAACAAAGATCCAGCATTCTTGCAACTTTATATACATGACACACTGAATGAGATAAAGAATAGAATAAAAGCTTACAGGTAATACTTTGATAAACACATAATCTTACAGTTTAGTGATTTCTTATTATTAACAAAATATTTCGTATTGTGTAGTCAAACAGGATCTGCTGCAAGTTTGGATGAATCGATCGTTGAATTTCTTAAAAAAAATGTTAGATGCTCACAATCCTCACGTTAAAGCCTTCAGATCAGCAAGGGAGAAATTTGATGTCACCAAAACCACCGAAGGTTTGAGATTAAGACTGCCTGGTGATAGACATGCTGATGGAAGAACCCGTAACCTTCCCACTGCAAGTGAAGTCGCAGGTTTAATTCCAGGTGACTTTGACATTAGTTTGAACACCCGTGACATTATTATAGAGAGCAGATCAGGGAAGTTACAACGAATTAGTGAACTCGATCCTGCTTATTTACCACTGAAATATCCACTACTATTTCCTTACGGTGAAGATGGATTCAGATTGGGTATCGATATTGGTTTTGTTGACACAGCTGGTCGAAAAAGGAAACCTGTAACAATGCGAGAGGTTTTTGCATTTCGTATTCAAGAACGTGAAGGAGAATAGCCTACTATAATGATGGCAGGAAGATTATATCAACAATTCTTAGTAGATGTCTACACAATGATTGAGACAAATAGACTGCGTTATCTGTTCTTTAATCAGAAAAAACTTCGGTCTGAAAACTACGACAAAATTCAAAAAGCAGCTAACCAAGACGACTGTAATTTAGCAGACCAAGGACAAAGAATCTTCATACCATCTTCTTTTACTGGCGGTAAAAGATATATGATGCAACACTATCTTGATGCAATGGCGACGTGCAAATATTATGGTTATCCCGATCTGTTCATTACAATTACTTGTAATCCAAAGTGGCCAGAGATTACAAGATATCTTAAGAAACACAACTTAAAAACAGAAGATAGGCCGGACATTTGTTGCAGGGTTTTCAAAATGAAACTAGATGGTCTAATACAAGAACTAACAAAAAAAAGAGATATAGGGCCTTTCGGAAAAGTGAATTCAGGTAGCATCTTAATACCCTCCTTTATGATTAAGAATCATAAATAATCCTATATTTTTATGAACACAAACAAAACTAATTTATTAATTTTTTTGTTTCAGCTTTGTACACCATTGAATTTAAAAAAAAAAAAAGAGGCCTTCCACATGCACATATGGTACTCTTTTTGCATCCAGATTCAAAGATGCCTACTGGTGAAGACATTGACAAGTACATAAGTGCAGAACTTCCTGATTAAGATCTAGACCCGTACTTATTTGAAGTTGTGGGAGATTCGATGATACATGGGCCATGCGGAGCTGCTAATAAAGCCAATGTATGCATGATTGATGGCAAGTGTTCTAAATTATTTCCCAAGCCATTTAGTGAAGTCACTAAAGTTGATGATGCTGGATTTCCTATTTACAAACAGAGAGAAGATGGAAGATCTGTTCACAAGAAAGGTTTTGACTGTGACAATAGATATGTCGTTCCGTATAATAAGGATCTATCACTTCGTTATCGTGCTCACATTAACGTGGAATGGTGCAATCAAACACGCTCTATCAAGTATCTTTTCAAGTATATTACGAAGGGACCAGGCTATGTGAATGCATCAGTAAGAAGAGAAGATGACAATGATGAAATAAAGAAACACTATAGTTGCAGGTATTTTATTTACGATTTACACTGAAAGTATTGTTCACATATTTTTTATTTACATTACCTAAATTTAAGTTTGGATTTTTTCAGATACATATCTGCATGTGAAGTTTCTTGGAGAATTCTTGCTTTCCCTACTCACTATAGAACGAAATCAGTAGAAAATTATCATTCCATCTACCAGGTCAGCAACTGGTAGTTTACAATGAAGATGATCCTGTCGAAGAAGTAATAAACAAAATTTCGGTCGGGATTTCCAAGTTTGTGGCATGGATGGAGGCCAATAAAATATATCCAGAAGCTAAAAATCTCACTTATTCAGAGTTCCCATCACACTTTGTTTGGCATAAAAAAACAAGAATGTGGAAACCAAGGAAGAGAGGATTTGCTATCGGAAGGATCACTTATGTGCCACCATCTTTAGGGGAAGTGTATTATTTACGGGTCTTACTAAATATAGTCAGAGGTCCAACAAGCTTTGAAGAGATAAAAACAGTAAACGGTTTTGTCCACGAGACATACAGAGATGCATGTTATGCATTGGTTTGCTGGACGGTGATAAAGAATACATTGAAGCTATTAAAGAAGCAAGTCTATCGAGCTCAGGAAAGTATCTACGGAAGCTGTTTTCCATAATATTGCTCTCAAACAGTGCCACAACTCCAGTAAATGTATGGAATGCTACATGGGAATACTATCTGAGGATATATTATACAACAAGAGGAAAAAAAAAGAATCCCAGTAAGATCATTTCTAATACAGTTTTAAAATATATATATATATATAAATCATTATATGTTTGAGTTTAAGTTCCTTCTTTTTCGCTTTCAGATTTGATTTTATCTGACGATCAAATAAAGAACTTTGCTTTGGCGGAGATTGAATCACTCATGCGTACCAACGGAAGCTCACTGACCAAGTTTAAAGGTATGCCATGTCCAGAGGCTTATGCATATGATACTGATGTTAACACTTTGATCAGTGACGAGCTAAACTACAACCATGATGAGCAAAGGGACAAGCACAGAGAGCTATTAGCCAAAATAACAAATGAGCAAAAAGCTGTGTACCAAGAGATACTGAATGCAGTACATGGTGATAAAGGTGGTATGTTTTTTGTCTATGGCTTTGGAGGGACTGGAAAAACTTTTCTTTGAAAAATCCTAGGTGCTGCAATTAGATCATTAGGAGAAATAGTGTTGAACGTGGCATCCAGTGGAATTGCTTCATTGCTTTTGCCAGGTGGCCGGACAGCTCACTCAAGATTTGCAATACCAATTAATGTGAACAATTCTACGACGTGTAAAATGAAAAAGGATTCAGATCAAGCAGAATTAGTACAACAAGCTAAACTTATCATTTGGGATGAAGCTCCAATGATGAGGAAATATTGTTTTGAAACTGCGGATAGAAGCTTGCGTGACATAATGGGGTGTGATGAGCCTTTTGGAGGAAAAGTAGTTGTTTTTGGAGGAAAATTCTATCCGTAGTAACAGATGGTGGTAGAGTAGAAACAGTTTTGGCTTCTCTGAATTCATCATATCTCTGGAAAAGCTGCAAGGTTCTAAGACTTACCAAAAACATGAGACTTATGGCACGACTTACCGATAAAAAAGCTAAAGAACTTGAAGCTTTTTCTAAGTGGATTCTCACTACAAGAAAACTAAGCCTTTACTAGGAAAATATTTCCTCGTAAAAATACTACGAGTTTACTTCGAGTTTACGAGGAAACCACTTTTCCTCGTAAAGTTCTCGTAAACTTACGAGAAAACAGTTTCCTCGTAAACTCGAAGTAAACTTACAAGGCCCTTATGAGGAAAAAGTTATTTTCCTCGTAAACTCATAGTAATGCTTTTCCTCGTAAAGTCCTAGTAATTGTTTACTACGAAATTAGGAGGAAAAGATTTGTTACTACGAAATTAAGAGGAAATGGATAGAAAAAATTGAATTTAAATCAAAACGTGTTTTGTACCTAGTTTTCTTAGCAATTTCCTAGTAAATTCTCAGATTCGAAAATTTCTATAAATACCACCGTATGTGATTCATTTGAAACACACCAAAAAAAAATCAGCTATAAGCTTGATCAAACAAAAAAAAATGTCCGGTCCGGGAAGTATTTTCGAGTTGCGGAAGTGGATGTATTCACACAGAGATAATAACGGGAGGGTGACGAAAGAATTTCTCGAAGGGTTGGAGACGTTTATGCATCAAGCAGATTCTACACCACTCACGCNATTCATTTGAAACACACCAAAAAAAAATCAGCTATAAGCTTGATCAAACAAAAAAAAATGTCCGGTCCGGGAAGTATTTTCGAGTTGCGGAAGTGGATGTATTCACACAGAGATAATAACGGGAGGGTGACGAAAGAATTTCTCGAAGGGTTGGAGACGTTTATGCATCAAGCAGATTCTACACCACTCACGCAGGAAACTGGTAAGATGTTCTGTCCTTGTCGGAAATGTTGCAATACCAAATTAGGCCATCGTGAAAATGTTTGGAAGCATTTAGTAAATAGAGGTTTCATGCCATATTATTATATTTGGTATCAACATGGAGAAGATGCTAGTTGTAGGAATGAAGGTAGCAATAGTAATAGCAATTTTCAGATTGAACCGGTTGAGCATTTGCGTAATGAAGGTAGCAGTAGTAATAGCTATCATCACCAAGAGGAACAAATGGTAGATTGTGATAGGGTTCATGATATGGTAGGTGATGCATTTGTAACTCATGATGATGATGAAGTTGAAGAACCTAACTTAGATGCCAAAAAGTTTTATGAAATGTTAGATGCTGCGAATGAGCCAATTTACTGTGGTTGTAGAGAAGGTCTTTCTAAATTTTCGTTGGCTGCTAGAATGATGAGTATTAAAACCGATCACAATCTACCTGAAAATTGTATGGATGCATGGACAGACTTGTTTAAAGAATATTTTCCAGAAGACAATGTGTCTGCTGAATCTTATTATCAGATTCAGAAATTGGTATATAGTCTAGGGTTGCCCTCGGAGATGATAGACGTCTGCATCGACAACTGCATGATTTACTGGGGAGATGATGAGAAGTTAGAAGAATGTCGATTTGTAGAAGCCACGATTCAAACCGCAAGGTCGAGGGCGTAATAGGGTACCGTACCAAAGGATGTGGTACCTACCAATCACAGACAGATTGAAAAGATTGTACCAATCTGAGGAGACTGCTGGAGGGATGAGATGGCACGCCGAGCATACTCAGACGGATGGAGAGATGACTCATCCATCAGATGCAATAGCCTGGAAACATTTTAACAATATACATCCACATTTCGCTAGCAATAGCCGGAATGTGTATCTTGGATTATGCACTGATGGATTTAGTCCATTTGGANNGAATGACAGATGCGTTTCAGTTGAAGCTTGGTAGGAAGACTAGTTGGTTCGATTGTCACTGTCGATTTCTTCCCATTCACCACCCATACCGAAGAAACAAGAAATTGTTCATGCACAAAGGGGTTGTTAGAGACACTCCTCCTCCATATTTAACCGGAGAACATATCGAAGCGCAAATTGATTACTACTGTGCTCTAGAAACAGCTCCTCGTGGTGGGAATTGGCATGTTCCCAGTAATATGCCTGATTCTTATGGTGTTCAGCACAATTGGCACAAAAAGAGTATATTTTGGGAATTGCCATATTGGAAAGATCTTCTTTTGCACCACAACCTCGATGTGATGCATATAGAGAAGAACTTTTTTGAGAACATCATGAACACTATATTGAATGTCCCAGGGAAGACGAAAGACAACGTAAAATCAAGGTTGGACTTACCCGATATCTGCTCAAGGAGTGAGCTACATATAAAAAGCAATGGGTAAGTTCCAGTTCCAATATTCAGACTGTCATCAGAAAAAAAGTCTGCGTTATTCAACTGGGTGGCTTCAGAAGTGAAGTTCCCTGATGGGTATGTTTCAAATCTCTCAAGATGTGTTGAGAAAGGGCAAAAGTTCTCCGGGATGAAGAGCCATGATTGTCATGTCTTTATGCAGCGACTACTTCCATTTGCGTTTGCGGAGCTACTGCCGGCAAAAGTACATGAAGCACTTTCAGGTAATTAATTAATATAATACGAAAACATGATTAATATATTTCTATATATATATATATATATATATACTAATGTGGATAATTTTTGTTTTCGTATATATATAAGGAATTGGAGCATTTTTTTGGGATCTGAGCACCCGCACTCATAAAGTGGAAGTTGTCCAACAACTTCATGAAAACATCCCCGTCTTAATCTGCAACTTGGAGAAAATATTCCCGCCAACTTTTTTCGACGTCATGGAACACCTAGTTGTCCACCTCCCGTATGAGGCATTACTTCGTGGACCTGTGCATTATGGATGGATGTATCAGTATGAAAGGGCCATGAAAACTTTGAAAGGAAAAGCCAAAAACCTAGCAAGATTTGAAGGTTCTATTGTTGCGGGAAGTTTGACGAAAGAAACATCACATTTCACTTCGTACTACTTTGCACCGAAAGTACGTACAAGGAAACGAGCTCCAAGAAGATATGATGATGGTGGTGTCGTGCCGACATATATGGAAGACGATGTTCCAGACATCTTTTGTCCAATTGGGCGATTGGGTGGGAAATTGAAAGAGGTTTGGTGGTCGAGTGATGAAGACGTCCATAGTGCACACCTTTATGTTCTTCTTAATTGCGAGCATCCATTGATTGCTTATTTTGAAAGGTAAATATATAAACATACACACTTATATATATATATATATATATATATATATATATATATATATATATAGTTTTCAATATTAAATATATAACATAACATATATGATTTTACAGTCAATTTGAGACTCAAGTCGAGGAAGCAATACTTGGTATATCGACAACTGAGTTGGAGAAAAGGAAAGATCAACACTTTATCAAGTGGTTGAGGAAACATGTATTTATTTATTACTTAAATTGTATGCATACATTACCACAAAGTAAGTCTAATGTATTTTATTTTTTGTTGCAGGTTGATTATGACGATCCTAAGTATCCCGCATGGTTTCGCGAATTACTTCAAGGTCCAGTTGCAAAGGTCACTACATCATCGATGTATTTCACCCGAGGCTATACTTTTCATACCTACGACTATGGTAGACACCGGGCGACAAATAATTATGGAATATGTGTGAAAGGCGAAACAGATTTCTACGGGATCTTGCAGGAGATTTATGAAGTTCAATTCCCCGGAATGGGTTTGAAATGCGTTATCTTCAAGTGTGAGTGGTACGACCCCGTCGTAAACAGAGGTGTTCGGATTAACAAGAACGGTGTAGTTGATGTCAAACGTGGACGAAGGTACACCAAATTCTTTTTTTTTTAATATAAAGGTTTCCAATATTACTTAATTTTGACGTATTGATCTTTACTTTTGTAGGTACAACAAGTTCGAGCCTTTCATATTAGCTTCCCAAGCAGATCAAGTTTGCTTCATTCCATACCCTCGGATTACTACCTCGGGAATAAACTGGTTAGCTGTTATCAAAGTTACACCTCAAGGAAGAATAATCGCTGGAGAAGAACCACCATTACAAGAAGAAAACACCAATGAGATCGAGGAAGCTGAAGCAGAAATTGATGACATCCTACTCATTGATCCGCATAATCTTCAATACGAAGATGTTCCTGATCACTCAACGGACGAAGGTGTAGACGACGAGTTTTTAGAAAATGATGATGTTTTAACAGATTACGACAATGTATCCGAATGAATTATGTATGTGTTATAAGTTTGTTTAATCATAAAATCAATTTGAATTATATAGGTTTTAATTTTGTTTAATCATAAAATCAATTTGCATTTGGGGTTTGGGGTTTATGTGTAGAAGAGGTTAGGAGTTTGGTTGTAGAAGAGGTTATAAGTTAAGGAAATTGTGGTTTGGGGTTTAGGGTTTCGAGTTTAGGGATTTATAAAATCTTTCCTCGTAAAGCCCTAGTAATAGAAAACATGGGCATAACTATTTCCTCGTAATGTTCTAGTAAGGCTTTACTAGGGCTTTACGAGGAAAAAACGCGGGCATAGCTATTTCCTCGTAAAGGGTTTTCCTCGTAAAGCCCTAGTAAAGTCATTACGAGGACCTTACGAGGAAATAAAAACACGGGCATAGCTATTTCCTCGTAAGGTCCTAGTAACGTTACTAGGGCTTTACGAGGAAACAAAATTCCTTATATATACTCGAGCAATCCGGTTTCTCATTTGCTAGTAACCTTCTCTCTAAATCCNCTAGTAAAGTCATTACGAGGACCTTACGAGGAAATAAAAACACGGGCATAGCTATTTCCTCGTAAGGTCCTAGTAACGTTACTAGGGCTTTACGAGGAAACAAAATTCCTTATATATACTCGAGCAATCCGGTTTCTCATTTGCTAGTAACCTTCTCTCTAAATCCTCTAAAGGTTCTCTCTAATCCGTAGTTAGGTGAATAGATTAGGGAATTTAGATTAGGTGGTTAGTTTAGGTAATTTAGATTAGGTGGTTAGTTTAGGTAATTTAGATTACTGTTTTTTTTAATTATACGGGAATTAATATTTTGATTTTTTTTTTTTAAATATAGATGCCTAGACAGAGAAAGCTTGCTAAGGCTGCTGCTAAGAGGGCGTCGACGTCGTCTCTCGAGGGGATAAGCTACGGAGATATGTTTGGGCGTCAGGATGCTCCGGGTTCATCCTCGTCAGCTCCCGATTCATCTTCCATTCCCGAGACTCAGAGAGCTTCTACGGCGTCTCGGCAACCACCTCCTCCTCCTCCTCCACCGGTCGGGGTTCATCCCGATTTGAAGGTGCCGCCGAACGCACCCTTTGCGGTGTACACGGTGGAGGATATTTTGGCCCTTCCAGGCAGAGAAGGGCTGGCAGAGTTAGATCCTTACCGACGGGACGGCCAAAACATTTTATGGTATGTTTTAATTTTTAAATTTCTTTTAATTTATTTCTTAATTAACAAAATATTCAGAAATTAATCTAATTAATGATTTATTTTGTGTCTTTCCAGGTTTGGTTGTGACAATAGTGTCGGATCTAGCGTCACAGACTGTATCAAGGGATACTTTCCCGATCCAGCTCCAAACTGGAATATGACGGCGAGCCACACAAAAAAGACGTGGTTCAAATCGTTCGTTGTAAGTTTAGTTCGTTAATTTATTTTTAATTATTTAAAATTATTAATATAATTGAACTAATCCGTCTTTTATTTTTTCTGGTTATAGCAAAAGTATCGTTGGTCTATTGGGATTCACCAGCGAGTGAAGAAGGAGTTTGAGGCCAAGGCAAGAGCACGATTGCTCGACATGGTCTACAACTGGAAGGGCGACTATGAGGTATAGATTTATAAATTATAATATACATATATATAGTTTTAGAAATATTATATATTGACTTTAATTCTAATTTTTTTTTTAAATCAGGTGGATGGTTACGAGGCCGGGAAACCCGATTGCCTCACAACCACGGTGTGGGATGGCCTCATCAGCTATTGGGGGTTGCCGGACTCGGTCAAAACCTCCAACACAAACTCCGGGAACCGCATGACCAAGGACGAGCATGGCAACACGAAGGTGCTTCACACCACGGGTCGAAAACCTCACGGGGGAGTTCGTCTAAACATGGTAAGATGATTTTTAATATCAATTTAATTTTTATTTTATTTGAATATATTCCAAATTAATATTTAATTTTTTAAATTAATTTTAGGCTAAGGAGACAGGAGTTCTTCCATCTCTGAAAGACCTTTACGAGAGGACCCACCAGAACAAGGCTGGGCAGTTTGTAAATCATGCTTCCGAGCGGATCTACAACGAGCTTGTTGCCCGAGTTGACGAACGCTAGACCCAGCTGACTCAGCAGACTGGGTCTCCAGTCATATTATCCACTGTTGACGTGGATAAGATTTACGAGGAGGTAAATAATTTGTTTTACTATTAATTTTTAATATTTTTTAAATTTTTCTTAATGTTATTAATATTTTTATTTTCAGGTCGCCCCTAGAAAAAGGGGCGTATCATCGGGATTGGCTCGGTTAACGATGTCCCTGCAGCGACATCGTCTTATCATCAGGAGCAGCACGATGTCAATGTTCAGCTGCGCTCGGAGTTGCAGGCGACGCAGTCTCATGTGACTTCGCTCACCGAGCATGTCACTTCTCTCACCGATATCCTCGACATTATGGCGGTTGGAAACCCGCAANAGGGATTCCAAGTACCCAACATCCTCCGCCATCACAGTCACAGCCGGCAACCAACTATGGAGAGGATTTGCCGAGCCAGGACGACGACCGGTTCGTTCAGCAATTTCACGACCAGCATCCGTAGTTTCTTTTATTTTTATTTGTATATTATGAATTTAAAAACTTTTTGTATATTATTTAATTATTTATAAAATATTTTATTTTTTATTTTTTTTTATTTATAAATTGATTTTTTATTTATTTAAAATAAATTAATTATTTGTAATTATTTTTTTTAATAGGAAAAAAAACATTTCCAAGCTAAATCCTCGTAAAGTATTCCAAGTAATGTCCTCGTAAACGGTTCTAGTAATTTCCTCGTAATATATTACTATGCCCTTACGAGGAAATACTTACTACGAGCTTACGAGGAAAGCTTACGAGGAAAATATTACCACGCCTTTACGAGGAAAGCTTTCCTCGTAAATTTGCTAGGACCTTACGAGGAAAATGGCTTTACGATGAACGTGTTTCGAGGAAACGTTTTTCCTCGTAATTTCCTAGTAAAAGACCATTTACTAGGAAATAACGAGGAAAACCCGTCATAGTAATGGACGAGTTTTCTTGTAGTGTCTAGACATTGGTGATGGAAATATCAATCAACCAAACGATGGAGAGGTTGAGATCAATATTCCTGAAGATCTCCTGATAACTGAGTGCGAAAATCCTATAAAAACCATAGTGAAGGAAGTTTACGGACAATCATTTGCAAAGATACGAGATCCATATTTTTTCAAGAAAAGAGCTATATTAAGTCCACGAAATCAAGATATTGACAGTACCAACGATTATATGTTATCCCAATTATCAGGTACCATACTAATTATTTAAATAGTAACTTTATTTGTTGCAGTGAAGACATCAAATCTTATGTACACTGGTTTTTATTCCTTAAAGGTGATGAAAAATTTTATCTAAGTTCTGATGGTATTGATACATCGGACAAAGGCCCAAAAGATAGCATGGAGTTTGATGTCAAGAAAAAAAAGTTCTTAGATATTCATCATCTTAATAAATATCAAGATTTTTAGTTAAAATTTGTTCTTATATATACATAACATTTTTAACCCTTACCTGGGAAGGGGTTTATCGTAAATCTGATAAGAGATCAAAAAGGAAATTTGACTTTAGAAGCTACTGAAATCACCTGGCGAGACACATGAATTGGCCAAAACAAATTGATAAGCCTAATCCCCTTTTTCGTCGTGTAACCGAGAGAGGGAGTGTAATTTGATCTTTCCATTGACCATCTAAAACAGAGAGAGTGTGTTTAGTACAGCCTTCGTTTTGAGCCTATCATAATTGTTAACCATCTACAAAATGGGTCAAATAAGAAAATGATTGGGCAACCTACAAAAAAACATCACAAATCAATATTAATTTTTTTTAAAAAAATTGGTTGACATCATGCAAATCATAAATAAGATAACTTACTTTACAAAATATGTACGATTTATAATCAGTAAATATTTTGTTTTCTTAGCTCACCCCGTGTAAGACATGGGTAATCACCTAATAGTTAGTAGTATTATAACTCAGTCCAATTCTGATATAGCATAAGCTAGATAAATATAGATTCGTATGTAGTCTAAGAACACCTAAAAATCAACGTATTCCGAAATCATTAAGATCTCCCGTAAACATGTTGAGAATATTGTTTGCAGTAATTTATAAAAGTCTCTTTAGAAAAACTTATTTCTTTATTAATCAATCAAAAACTGAATACTAATCTAGGTATAATAGATCTATTTATATAAAAAACAAATAACTTTAATACTATAAAAAGTATTAAGATAATTCTAATTAATTAAGATAAATATCTAAATAAATAAATAAAAACCTGACAATAAAAATATGATAACCTTAGACATATTCATGTAAATTTTTAAAATTGATTTTTAACGAGTAGTATTAAGAAAATACTGGATTGATTACACTAGTTTAATATGAAAACATGATTGCAATTCTGTGTATTTTGTGTTTAACTGTATCTTATATATTAAAACAGAAGTCACAACCTTGATTCATGTGTGATATTTTTAAAAATGAACTATTCCTTAGAAAGATTACGAAGATTATCAAATGTTACATAATATCTTTAAATATCTTTGTCTTTCTACTTTTAATACAAATGAAATAACTCCAAAAAAAATCTTATTGGCATCTTTTTAAATTGTATTTCCATAATATTACCCTATATCTTTATCTTTTATTTGAAATAAAAATATTTTTGTTTAAGATATTAAAATTTATTTAGATAACATTATACATTCCTAAATTCTAAATAAAAAATTATATACTAGAGTTTGACCCACACAGATTTTTCATTTATAAATAGAACATTTTGATAGTTTTATAAAAAATGTAAATCTTATATATTAAAACAGAAGTCACAACCTTGATTCATGTGTGATATTTTTAAAAATGAATTATTCCTTAGAAAGATTACGAAGATTATCAAATGTTACATAATTTAATGATAATATCTTTAAATATCTTTGTCTTTCTATTTTTAATCCTAATGAAATAACTCCAAAAAAAATCTTTTTGGCATCTTTTTAAATTGTATTTCCATAATATTACCCTATATCTTTATCTTTTATTAGAAATACAAATATTTTTGTTTAATATATTAAAATTTATTTAGATAACATTATACATTCCTAAATTCTAAATAAAAATTATATACTAGAGTTTGACCCACACAGATTTTTCATTTATAAATAGAACATTTTGATAGTTTTATAAAAAATGTAAATATATGATTTACATTTAATGTTCTATGTTATATAACTATAATTTTTTTGATTGTTATTACTTACTAATATATTTTTGAGTTTGGTACATAAATTATAATCTGAAATAATCAAATATATAATCTTCTTTAATATAAAGTTTTAGTTTCTGCAATTTGCGTACAATACATTTTAACATTTATTTAGTTATATTATAAATAAGTATTTGTTAATGATAATTTATATTTTCATGGTATGTTTAAAAATGATACTTTAACATCTATTGTTTTAGTATTTTATGAAATTTTATAAATAAATATATTATTATTTATTCATAATTTTTTATAAATTATAAATAAAAAAAAACCCGCACGGTTGTGCGGGTCAAGATGATCTAGTTAAATTTAAAACAGACACAAAAAAATCTCATGTGTTTTAATTTGAAATGTTCAAAACACTGGGGACCTTTCATGCAATTTCTGTATAAATCAGAATAGAACCAGAACCCTAAACGATCAATAAACCGTGTCTGTTAAAGTCCTTTACTTTCCGTCGTTAAAACTCAAATAGAAAGAGAAGATGAACTCCAGAAACCAAACGGCGACGTTCCATCTCAGCAAGATAGAGACGTGGGAAGATGACGACACGCTGGTGTTGAGCGCTCAAGGAGTTTCTATCCGAACAGAACAAAACCGTCGCCGGAGAAGAGGATTCCGATAAATAAGTGGAGCTAGTTACGGAGAATCGCAGACTCAGCCACAGAGACAGTAGCTGAGGAGTTGGTCACTCTCGCCACTAGATTCTCAGGATGCAGGGTCGCTTGCATCGCGTGCCCTACTCTTTACGTGTATCTCAAGGTACTAAGAGATACAGTTTTGATGAAAGAAGTAATGAATCTGTTTTGCTGGAGAATGCTATGAGGTTTGAGAGATATGTAAGTGAGTTCACGTTTTATGATTACAACCAACCTGAAGATTTGCCTCTACAGCTTAAACATTGCTTCCACATAATCGTTTCTGATCCTCCCTACTTGGTAAGGTTTCTATAAGTTTATAGAACTGCTTGACTTTATTAACATGACTACAAGAGTATTTATACAAAGTCCTAAACCGACTTATTTAGGATAACAACTCCAACTAAATACATCATTATCTCAACTTTATAAGTATATTCCCAAGTCTTCACGTCCTTATCTTCAACTTCACGTCCTTATCTTCAGTATCTCTAATACTCCCCCTCAAGTTTGGAGTATGAAAGTTTCTTACTCCTAACTTGAACAACAAGTTCTGAAACTGCACTTTGCCAAGAGCCTTTGTTAAAACATCCGCTAGTTGTTCTGTTGTCCGAACATGAACTGTTTCTAACACGCCATCTTGAATTGCATCTCTCACCTGGTGACAATCAGACTCTATATGCTTAGTCCGTTCATGAAACACTGGATTTGCAGCTATGTGTATGGCTGATTTACTGTCACAATACAACCGCACTGGTCTTGTTTGTTTAGCTCCCAAGTCTTGTAGCAGACGTCGTAACCATTTTATTTCTCTTGTTGCCATTGCCATCGACCTATACTCGGACTCTGCAGACGAATGTGACACAACTCCTTGCTTTTTAGTCTTCCATGACACTGGCGCTTCACCAACAAGTGCTACATAAGCACTCAACGACCTCCTAGTAGTCGGACATGCCGACCAATCTGCATCACAGTAAACAGACAACTTCATATCGCCTTGAGACCCCAACAAAATACCCTGGCCTGGTGTTCCTTTCAAATACTTCACTACTCGCAGTGCTGCTGCCCATTGTAGTTCACGTGGTGTTTGCATGAACTGTGATAGGATGTGCACAGAATAAGAAATATTCGGCCTCGTTATGGACAAGTAGATCAAACGCCCAATCAACCTTCTGTAACTCTCAGCATCACGAAGAAATGGACTCACATCTAAGGCTAACTTGTGCTGTATTTCCATTGGTGTAGCAACATGTTTGGAACCAAGTAGTCCCACGTCTGAGATCAAATCGAGTGTGTACTTACGCTGTGTAAGCATGATACCTTCTTCTCCACGTCCAACCTATATACCAAGAAAATACTTCAATTTCCCCAGATCTTTCATATGAAAGCACCTCCCCAAGTGTTCTTTAAACTTGGTCAAAAAATCCATGTCATTCCCACATACCAATAAATCGTCAACATAAATGAGTACTCTGAGCTCCACATTCCCTTTAGAGTAAAAAAAAAAAGAGAATAATCTGCATAATAGTGATGAAATTCAAAGTGTTTCAGAGCAGACGTGAGCTTAGCAAACCAACATCTAGGTGCTTGTCTCAGTCCATAGATTGCTTTATGCAAACGGCACACTTTGTTTGATCCTGAAGCTTGAAAACCTTGTGGAAGCTTCATGTATACTTCTTCTTTAAGATCTCCATGCAAGAAGGCGTTGTGTACATCCATCTGATGCAGCAACCACCCTTTCCCTGCAACAATTCTCAACAAACACCGCAATGTTGTCATTTTAGCAACTGGCGCAAATGTTTCTTTATAATCTCTTCCTTGAACTTGTCTGTTGCCCAATGCTACTAAACGTGATTTGGCTCTCTCCATGGTCCTATCAGCGTGGTACTTGTATTTATAAATCCACATGTTCCCAATAGCCTTCTTCCCTGGTGGCAAATCAACTATACTGAAAGTTTTATTCTTCTCAAACGAAGTCATCTCCTTCTTCATAGACTGACGCCAAATATCTTGCTCCATTGCCTCTTTAAAATTCCTAGGCTCTCTCATATTTGTGATTTTCGCTAGAAAAGCTTTATGAGCAGGGGAAAATATATCATCAGATATATAATTTGTAAGTGGATATGGCGTACCTTGAACCGTCATCAAGGACTCTGATTCTGGACTGGAAGTGGCGAGATCGTGATGGGGGTCTTGTGTGATACAGTGAGCATTGTATTTCACATAGTCACGCAACCTCACTGATGGTATTTTTTCTTTGCAACCTCTACCCAACTCTGGTTCAGTGAGTGTAGTAGTACTGTCTGCCCCATCTTCCTCAGTCGTAACAGCCGTTTCACCTTGTTCTGCTGTCGTTACCGGTGTGTTCTGTTCCGTAGGCTCTGTTGAAGTGTTCTTATTACCTACTGAAACTTCTGAATTCTTGGTAGATACACCCTCCTTTTCCTTCTCAGTCATATCAATGATCCAGTCATCATCTGGACTACCAGTCAATTCTCGTATGTTTGTTTTCTTCTCAATTACTTGTGCAAAGGGAAAGACATTTTCAACAAAGCTCACATCTCTTGATACAAGAAACTCATTATTCTCCAAGTCATACACCCTCCAGGCTTTCTTTCCAAATGGATAGCCTACAAATACACACCTCCTACTTCTTTCTCCAAACTTGTTTTTATCTCGATCTCGCCTGTGAACATGACATAATTAACCAAATACCCTCAATGAACTGTACGGTAGTTTGGTTCCAAACAAGATCTCATACGGTGACCTTCCCTGCAAGATTTTGGTTGGTGTCATGTTTATAACATGTGTTGCTGTGGTGATAGCTTCTCCCCAAAACTTCACAGGCATCTTGGACTGAAACAACAAAGCCCTTGCAACGTTTAATATGTGTCTATGCTTCCTTTCTACGCGTCCGTTCTGTTGCGGTGTGTCGACACAACTGTTCTGATGCAACACTCCTTTTTCTTGAAAATACTTTCCCAAACAGAGAAATTTTGTTCCATTATCACTCCTTACTATCTTAACAGCTTGATTAAACTGTTTTTCTGCATACGTACAAAACCGTTGCAACACATTCTTGACTTCTGATTTGGCAAGTAACAAGTGTGTCCAAACCGACAACGCAGGATGCGCGAGTCGTCGATGCCACAACAGTTGATCTTCATTTCCATCAGCTCTGCTTGCTCGTGCTACTCTCACATCCTTGAAAAAATAAACCCCATCACGTTCTTCACCGGCTCCAATCAGAGTCTTCGAAGAACGGTCCTGCAAAACACAAATGGTGTCTGTAAACAAAGCAAAACAATTTGTGTGCCTTAATAACTTAGACACGGATATGAGTGTGCAATCCATCTTTGGCACAAGAAGCACATCATGAAGTGAAATACAATCAGTAAGAACCATATCTCCCATCTGAGTAGACACCGAAGTTCCTCCATCTGCAAAACCCACCTTACAAGGTTGTGTACTTCTCACGTTCACAAGCAGTGAGATGTTTCCTGTCATGTGGTGCGAGGCACCTGAGTCAATAATAACGTCACCTATATGCTTACCAGAAAGTTTCTCCGACTGACTTCCTGATCTCCATTCATTTATAATCTGAGTTATCGCCTTCCATTGCTCTGGAGACAAATCAGAACTACCAGAAGCATGTGAACTACTCGCATGAGCAGTGTTAGCTGCACCTCTGCCACTAGCTCCCCCACGACTATAACCACCACGATCTGAACCTCTTGTTCCTCTTCCTGAGCCTCTTCCTCTCCTTTCATTCATCCACTCATGAAATCCTATTATTTGCCAACAATTACTCTTGTCATGTCCTGGTTTACCACAGTTAGTACATGCTCTGTCTCTTGATCTGTTTCCATACGATCCACCATTATTGTCATTACGTGCTGTCATTGTATCACGACTATCCTTCTTTGTTCCAGAACCTGAAACTTCCTCTATTTGTGCTTCTCTTCTGCTAGCGATACCGATTGCTTCTTGTTGAGCCACCTCTCTGGATTTGGCTGCATTCAACCTTGCCTCTTCTCTGATTACTTTAGCATACGTTTTACCCAAATCAGGTAACTCATCTGCTTCAATTATAGCAGTAACCACATTACCAAACCTGGAATCATCGAGCCCCATGATGAACACGTTCTTCCTCTCTCTCCTTCTCATACACTGCAGCCGCTGAACAGCTGCACACAGGAGGTGGTTTGTACGTCTGTAACTCTTCCCACATCATAGCCAGACGTCCATAGTAGTCAATCACAGGCTTTCCATTCTGCCTACATAACGCCAACTGTTCATCAACTGATGAATACAGACTTTGTTTCCCACCTCAAATCTCTTCTTCAAATTTTCCCACAACTTGTGAGCTTCAGTAATAAACGTTACGGTTGATCTCACTCTTGGCTCAATAGCAGATCTGATCCAACCGACTATCATGGAATTTACACTCAACCACAGCTCCAGCTCTTCACTATCTTCGCTTGGTTTAGCCAGAGTTCCAACGACAAATCCCATCTTCTTCTTTGCCCGAAGTGCATTACTCATCTCCAGTGCCCACTCGTTGTAGTTATCTCCCTTCAGCTGCACGGACGTGATTAGGGCACCTGGATTGTCAGATGAAAACAGGGCATAAGGCGAGGTAATAACTGCACCTCCCTGTTTCACCGTAATCTGTTTATCTTCGTCACTCATTCTGAAACTTGAAATATCAAAATTGCAATTCTGAGCAAGATTTTATTGTTTTGATTGTTGCTCTGATACCATATAAGTTTATAGAACTGCTTGACTTTATTAACATGACTACAAGAGTATTTATACAAAGTCCTAAACCGACTTATTTAGGATAACAACTCCAACTAAATACATCATTATCTCAACTTTATAAGTATATTCCCAAGTCTTCACGTCCTTATCTTCAACTTCACGTCCTTATCTTCAGTATCTCCAATAGTTTCCCTTACAAATGGAGTTATATCAGTAGATTATTGTCATGGTCTTAGTTTTGAGTTCTTAAAGATGGATACTTTGTGGCTCTCTGCAACACATTTTAGCTGGATAAAGTACTTATGAGGGCATCATTTAGCTTTGATGGTCTAATAAGCAGATTAGTGATTCTTGATTCGTTTATGCTTGGCAGAGTAGGGAATGTCTGGAAAGAGTTAGCCAAACAATCTCTTTCCTCGCAAGTCCAGTAGATTCTCTGTTACTTCTTCTCACAGGTAGAGATCAAGGACTTGTGTTAATTACTGCTGATGGTGAGTGGCTTAACCCATCTCAGTTTCCCGGTGTAAGGTTTTGTGGCGGAGCACCCATGTCTTCTCAACAGGTCTTGGACTTTTTTCACTGATGAACCGTTCTCTGTTCTGCATCTTGTTGCAACATACAGATATTTCATGTCTAGTTAATTAGTATAAAAGTTTTGGTGAAAGCTATGTTGTTAAAGATATCAAAGTTGTTTGGTTAATGATAATTTTATTGCATCATCCAAAGATATTAATGTTTTGTAACAAACTGAATCGGTTCACTAATAGATGATCCATCCAATCAGTAGTTTACAAAACCAAATCAAACTTTTAAACAATTCTCTTTACCGCAACACTGTAAAAAAAATGTTTATGATGGGTTTATAGATGGACACATCTCATTTGTGATTGAGGCGTGTCTTATTCGTAAAGTGGACAAGGTTAATTCACTGTAGACGTAAGCTTGCAATTGGATATTCAATGTATCTATAAATATTTAATGTTAGAAAATCTAAAGAAACTTCATCATATTTTTTTTCCACATACGATTTTCTTGTTTTATCATGCATGATTTAACGTGATGGTATGTATTACCTCGCAGGAGCTACCGATAGGTGATAGTATGTAACTTCTTGGCGTGCCTAGCCTTTTATGTTCACTAAGAATTAATTTCTTCTTGGGAACAGTTGTGTGCCTTGCCTGCAAGAAGCCTAAGGCAAATAAAAAAAACAATTAGTATAAAAGTTTAAATATATCATAGGTTTTATACAAAATAGAAGTTCAAGTTATGTTTTATAAATTGTTGAAAATGGGTTAAAAATTGTTTAAAATATTAGAGATGACTAATATTATTATATTAATCTTTAGAAAATTAAATAAAAATAGCACTGAAATACAAATTTTATTATCATAAAACTCAAACTAGATTTTGACCCGCACTTTGAAAGTGCGGGATTTGTTTATTTTTAAAAGTTCTATTGAAAAATATATATTTTTATTTTAAATATATATATATATATATATATATATATATATATATATATTTGTGTGTGTGTGTTTAAAATGTTTGTAAGCTAATTACACTTGTAGTTGCGATGATTGTATTTGCATCTAAAATAGATTTGGAGATATGATCAAAAATCATATAGAGTGTCAAAGTGTTGTTCAGGAAAAAATACTCTTTAATTATAATTTGTAGATATTTTAAGTCTA
>CAKOAT010151154.1:0-57585 GCA_932364175.1 Eruca vesicaria subsp. sativa
TACTGATTAACGACTGAATTTACGACTACGAAAACAGTAGCAACTCAGTCGGTAAATGCCGACTATTTCCCGACGAAATGATTTAGCGACTAGGTGTTTTCCGACTACTCTAGTCAGTCGTCAATCAGTCGGGAAAGCCATTTAGCGACTGATTGCCGACTCATTTTGTAGTCGGAAACGACCTGTTTTCTTGTAGTGTTGACTGGTCGATCTGATTCCTATTGCCGTAAATTCCTTGTATATTTCCTTAAGCTGCTTGACCTAATCACAACACTAATATGATCTTATATAATTGTGTGTAACGAGTTAGAATAGCTGGAGTAAGCCTGCACATGATTTGGCTCAGGATGTGGTTGCTGTGGCTGGCCCATATTAATTTTCTGAGGCCCAAACATCAACAAATCTCCACCGTTTGTATGAAGCCCATCAACGGAGCCTGTGACTTATCATGTCGGCAACCCTAGCGTGTTTCTCTTCGTCCGAAAACGAGTAATATACTTTTGTCTTTCTCACTCTCTGTCTATTCTCTCTCTCTCTCTCTCTCTCTCTCTCTCTCTCTCTCTCTCTCTCTCTCTCTCTCTCTCTCGTTTTCCTCTCGTACCTTCGCAGCCGTGAGTACTTGAGGCTTCACAGAGCTTCGCCGAGACAGATATGTATCGCTCCAGCCCACCGGTGTCGCTCTTCCTCCATCTTTATTCTCAGCTACATTTCACCCCTTTAGATTGAGAGGATAGGATCATCTTTCCTTTTGCATATCTTCCCTGGTGATCTATTCACCTCCTCCGACACGGTTTCTTAGCTTTGTCGTGAGATCCTTTCCGTCGCGGATTTAGCTCCAGATGTAACTCGATTAGCTCACCCTTGAGATTTCATCATCGAGTTTCATCTCTTTCTTAGACCAAGTAAGAGTCTTTTCTGAAACCGAGAAAGTTATCTTCTTGCATGTGTTTCCCTTTTGTTGATCTGACTCGCCATATTCCTTTTGGAAATCAAGCCATCTCGTAGTTCTGATTGTTGGTGCGAGTGTGTTTACTCGGCTGTCGCAGACTTTTCGATCACTTTAGTTGCTGGATCGTCGTCTTTGTTCGAGTTTGTCTCCTCCGGTTGGGTAGAAGTGATGGGTCCGGAAGCTTTCTGCTTCTCGACCGTTGCTGTTTTGGGTTCATTTTCCGCGGGGGGAGGTGTTAACTTTCCCCATTTCGGTTTCACGATTGCGACCGCCAATTGCATTAGCTTATGTTCAGCTAAAAAGCACGATCGCGATTGTCTCTAGCATCACCAAATTTTTGGGACTCCCGTAGGGGTCAGAAACTTGATGCCTAAGTGGTATGTTGATAGAACCGCCTTCATGGAGTTTATCCAAGGCGTGCCCATGATTACATTGTAGATTGTGGGAACTGAAATTCACCCCTATCGATTTTACGTAAATTTAGGAACAAAGGTAAAACCCTAATTTCTCAGAGGACCCGGCTATCTGTGGAACCGCACACAAGCAATCAAGAACACGAAATTAATAAGTAAAAGAAGTAAAAAACGATATTGAGAGCAAGAAGGATCTTATTCTGAATTCTGCGTAAGAGTGGTACAATGAGAGTAAGCCTTAGCTGCGTGAGCCGTCGGCGAGATTCCTAGTTCTAGCAATCTAAGAATAAAACCCTAGTTGAGACGCAGCTCGATAACAAAAACGGAAAGTTGCCTAAATGCTAAGTTTTGGTGGTGAAAGCTCTGAAAACTCGTCCTCTTCTTATGTCCTTCGCCTTCTGCTTATATACTCCCTCCTTAGGCGGTTTGGTCCTTCATTTTCGACAAGATCCAAGTTTATCGAGAATCTTCCATTTGTCTCGATCTTTCCATTTTTCTTGCGGAAATCTTCTATTTATTTTAAACTTGACATTTATCTTATAACTTGACATTTCTCTTCTTTCTGGGAGTAAATCATCAAACTGTCATTGTAACTTTGGGCTGGATTTCGTTTAAATTCGCAAGTGGGCTTTTATCGCGCTTTTAGGCTGTTTGAGCCATTTTGCGATAAAACCGTTTTACGATTTTAGACGAGACCGTTTCCTGATACGATGCCGTTTTTATAAGATTTAACGAGTTAATCTTATAGTTTGACAATGTACGATGTTCTGTCTAATCGTTGCCGTTTTATACGATATTCCCAAACTTTACGAGAAAAGAAGACTTTTACGATTTTTATCGTAAAACTTAAAGGGTGAGACGGATCAAGACGAATCGAGAGACGTGTTGACCATGGATCAGAGCAAGATCGAATCAAAGGTCGTATGCCTTACGTCAATGATGCGGGAGATTGAGGCTTGGGACGGTCAGGTCGACGTACGGCAAGCCGAACCGGGTTGGTTCAGCTCACCGTACGGCGAGCTGGTTTGGTCGAACCTGCTCGTGGTTTACGGCGGATGCGGTTTTTTGCGGTTTTTTGCTTAACTTGGGAATCGTTTAATCGGCGGTTGTTTCATTCGTTCTTCCGAGATGACGATCTCCAAGTTTTTCGTGGATTTCCTTTGTTCGAAAATTCCTTAGAATTTTATAGAACAACTTCTCGTTTTTTATAAAATGTATTCTTATTTTTGCAGAGACTTTTAGCCATTTATTCCGTCGTGACCAATTTTCATACCAACAGTTAGCCCCCCAGCTCGCTAAAACCTTGAACCTCTAGTGTGAGGTTCTTGGGAGTGGTTAGCCAGTATTAGGAAAGTTAGGCGGAATTAATGGTTGAAAAGGTCTGTTGAAAGTGAACTTTCCACTCTCCAGGGAGCGGAAAGCGTTTAAGATTAGTGCTGCGCCTTGTGAAGGCTGCCTACGTACCCTATTGAAGGGATCAAGCCTTTCGTAGTTCGTCTTGGAGTTAAGGTTTGTATGACCTGTTTCCTAGTGAGACCTTTACAGTCTAGTTATGTGTATTGGACCTTTGTTGGTCCTGAGACTAGCTTAGTACGCTGTTTGCTCAGGCCGAGTGTGGCCGTTATAGTTTTCGTACTGGCCGTGTGTGGCTCTGAGTCCCTGCCGCTTTGCGGCTTTATTATAAATCAGTTTGCGTTATTAAGAGCATGTTTTTATTTGTATGAATGTAGAGGGAAGAATATGAGTTGTCGTCTCATAGTCTGACTCTTTTTGTAAATCGCCTTGTTCGTTTGCTCGTTCTGGAATGTTTCGAAATTGGGTAAGCGTTTAGATATGAACAAAGAGACATGCCTTTAGGATCTCGAATCATGCCTTGAGGCTATGCGATGACTAATCGACTTTCGTTTTGCCTGTTGTGATATTAACCTGATTACATACTGATTTGGAGTCCGCGATAGGTTCTCGGCTTATACGACTCGTCTGGTTGGAATCGAGCATCTCACCGAGGACAATTTTTAAGTCTCCCGGAAGTGCTGACCAAAATTTCGGATTTCTTTTATAGCGCTATTACTCTTGTGTTGGGTCTCTGCTAGATAATTTAAGTTTGTTTAAGACTGTTGGGAGTCTGTTGTGATCAGCAACAAACTTGGTGGTAGATGCTATTATTGTTTGGGCCTTCGCGAAGAATACATATCTTAAGAAGTTTTGTATGTTTTATAGTCGCAGGTGGAATTTTTGGTCTTCCAAGAAAATGATTTTATCGAGGAAGGTATTTGTGTCGATAATACTGTTCTTCAAGCGTCTGCGACGTCTCGCAATGCCGAAGATTGTTTTTTATTTCGTATGTCGCATTTCGTGTTCGAAATGTTTTCGGGCTCAAAGATGTTGCGCGGTGTTGCAAGGGTTTTGTCTTAACCTTGCTTTTCAGAAATCCTTTGGTTTGTTTGTGGACATTCGCAGCCAAAACTTACGTTCCTGCTTGGATGTTAAGTAGTTCGATTCATGCTAGAGCAGTTAGGACCGAGGGGTCGCGTAAACTTTCCCCGAAACCAAGCGTCTTTAATTACAGTGCTTTGCGAAGTATTGGCTTTCCGAGATCTTTTCATATATTTTAAGGATATCTCGTACGGCTTCAGGAGCTCTGTTACGAGTGTTTTCTCACACGTTGAATTTTGTAGGCAACTCGCTTCGGAAATAGAGAGAATCGTGAAAATACAGAACTTAGTCGATTTTTGACGAGATTGCATTATCCGTTGAATGTATTGGCTTGGAATGAAGGTTGTATACAGACGCACAGCCAAAGAGGTATTTGGTAGAGTATTAGACCATGACACTTTTGTGGTATCAATAAGGTCTAGTCGGTTTGTAAACTTGGCATTGAAGTGAAGCGTGATCGAACAAGGGCCACAAGTAGCGTTCGCCAAGCCTGATATGCCAAGTATGCCCGTGGTTGTAGAAAACGTTTTTTCCGTTTTAGGTTCGATTTATACGATGAAAGTTTCGTATAATCTTTCATTTGTTCGTATGGAAGTTGTTTCTTTTTTACCTGAGGGAGACAGAGCCTAGAAACTCGATGCAGAGTCCGTGCGGAGTTGTTTACGGGGTAGTTTCTCAGATGTAATCGAGATTAATGAGAGCGGATACTTGTGAACCACAGAATGAGATCTTTCAGATCGTGGTACGAGGAAACAAAGTTTAGATGTGTTGTTCAGTGCCGGATCGTATAGCTTGGTTTTCGCAATAAGGAAAATACTTTTTACAAAACCTGTTACCTTTATTTTTGAAAGTTACTTCGTTATGATATGATCCTGACTATACGAAGGATTTTTCGAAAAAATAACGGGTGATGAATTTAGTAAATCGACCCGACACATTGGGATAACAAGGTTTCTGCAGATTTTTGAGAAACCTTTCCGCTTAGTTTTTTATTATTCGGTGACAGTTTCTTGGAGTCACTCACGGAGTTTTACCAAAGGTTGTTTCACCGAAAGCAAGTCGCAAACGTTTTAGCGGGTTTCTTGAGTGGAACGAATCACGTGACCAGCAATAGGATAATTCAACGAGCGGGGAGGACGTGTTCTCTATTTCTGCTTTGTGTTCTCGATTTTTCATTTGCCGCAAATGTACTTGACATTATTCCGTGACTCACTTGGTTCACGAGAGAAATGCTTTGATGCCTAAAGATTTCTCGTATAATTTTCCAATTCTTATACGAAACTTGTTTTATCAAGTTGGAAAAGATCTTTACGACTTCGGCAAATCATCGAGTTTCCCTCTGAAGTTTGGTAGAGGTTTTCTAAACGCGTGACTGGGATGATGGATACTGTATTGTCCTCAATTTTTTTTCCCATAAGGTTTTGATCAGTTCTTAGCGTTTAGACGAATGTTAAATTGTCGTTTGCTTTTGGGATGATTTTGACGAGGTATCTTATTGTTCGAATATTTTTCCGCCTTGTTTTTGCGAGAGTTTACTTTATAGAAAGTGTTTTCTTGATGCGGAGAAAAATGTTTTTTCGATTAAAGAGAGATTTTACAATATTATAACTTTGCCTTTATTAAAAATTTCAAAATTTTTTATTACAAAGCGAATATTTTAAAATTTGGGAGTATACAAATACTCGTATATGCACCCACTCCCCCCTGTTTCAGAAAGGGGGATAGCTGAACTCTTCTTTAGGCGAGCTGCCTACGTATTCCTTTCGGAAATCAAGCCATCTCGTAGTTCTGATTGTTTGTGTTAGTGTGTTTACTCGGCTGTCGCAGACTTCTTGATCACTTTAGTTGCTGGATCGGTGTCTTGGTCCAGGTTTGTCTCCTCCGGTTGGGTAGAAGCGGTGGGTTCGGAGGCTTGTTGCTTCTCGACCGTTGCTTGTTTGGGATAATTTTCTGCGGGCGGTGGTGTTATCTTTGCTCTTTTCGGTATCACAATTGCAACCGCCAATTTCCTTAGCTTATGTTCAGCTAAAAAGCAAGATCGCGATTGTCTCTGGCATCCCCAAATTGGCGCGATTCCCAAAGGGGTCGGAAACTTGATGCCTAAGTGGTACGTCAATAGAACCGCCTTAATGGAGTTTACCCAAGGCGTGCCCATGATCACATTATAGATAGCTGGGGAATCTGCGACTGCGAAGTTGACGATTTTCGTCACTTCTTTTGCGGCGACCGGAAGCCGGATCGATCCTAGGGTCATAGACGTTTCGCCGGTGAAACTGGTCAGCGGCTTTGGTATTAGCTCGACCTCCGATAAATCGATTCCCATGCGCGCCAACGTGTTGCGGAAGATTACGTTGACGGTGCTTCTGGTGTCGGCCAGGATTCGAGCGACTTCTAGGTCGCTTATGACTAAGTCGATGACGAGAGGATCGGCGTGTGGCTGATCAATTCTGCCGGTCCCCGTGTCATTGAAAGAGATTACCCCCTTAGGAGCGTTGTCCAATGGTACGTTCCAACTCGAACCGGCTTCGGCTTTTCGTTGGTAGGACTTGATATATGAGATGGTATCGCTGTAGTATTGCGATTCATCGATGATCATATTGATCTTTCGGCGGTTAGCATCGTTACCTTTCTCATCTTGTCTTCATCCACATTTCTCTCCTGGCTGGTTCCCTTGAGGCCGAGTTTCCACTCACGAGTTCCTCTCGTTTTTTGGGGGGCGCGATCTGAATCGCGGATGAGGTCCTTCACGCTGGATATCTCGGAGAGTTCTCCCGCGAGCAATTTTGCGGACAGTCTGGCACCGAGAACTTTGCAGTTCACGGTAGAGTGTCCGCGAGTTTGGTGGAGATCGCAGAAGGAATTTTTGTCGTAATTCAGATTCCTTGACCACATGCTCCCCGTAGTTCGCCCTTGTTCCGATCCGGAATTGATGGCGTATTTTTGCACTCCTTGGAGAACCTACCCCTCGTGATGGACATATTTGTCGTTACGAGGGTTTTTCTTTTTTTTGGCTTCTGCTCTGACGAGATGTCCTTTGTGGACGCTTTCGCCGGCTTATGATTTTCAGAAAGGATTTTAGTCTCCTCTTCGATGGTTATGTAATCGGTAGCTTTGTGGAGCGCGTCCTAGATCGTCCCCGGTTTCTCGAGGGTTATCCACTTTCGAAACTTCGACTTGAACAAGAGCGATTTTCTGAGCACATCGATTGCGACTTTGTCACTTATTCCGTTAACCCTAGCCATGATAAGTTTGAACTTGCACATGAAGTCGCGGAGAGGTTTCTCTTCCTTCTGGAATAAGCTCCAGAGGTCGGCGTCGGAAGTTTCCCAAATTATAAACATTGAGTATTGCTTCAGGAATTCAGAAGCAAGCTGGCGGAAACTCCCGATTGAATTCTGTTTACGCTTGGCGAACCACTCGAGCGCCGCTTCTTCTAGGTTTTCGACGAAAAGACGGCAATAGCCAGCGTCTTTTTCGTGATCCTTGAGCTTGGCTCGTCCCATGGTGATCTGGAAAGCTTGCAGGTGCGCTTTGGGATCGGTCGTCTCGTCGTAGGTCGGCACTCTGAGTTTTCCAGGATCGGGTAGCCTGACCTTGGTGATGTGAGCCGTGAAATGCGTATTCCGAGATTCGTATAGCAGCCGATCTATTCCGGGCGCGGAGCTGGCAGCATGGTGAATTTGAGAGTTCACCGCTTTTACCGCTGCGGCCGTTTTATCGATGTAGTCGCGGAGATCGTGAATCTCTGTTAGATTGCCAGTAGTTTTCCGACCTTGTCGGCGTTTGCTGCGAGTAACTCGAGATCTTTCCTCGGCCGTTTTTGCGCGTTGCATGCAGTAGAGTTCCTCCTCGTCCGCGGTAAGAGAACGCTTGGGAGAGGATTTCGGCTGACGGCTGTGATCTTTCCTCCTCCTCGGATGGATGTCTGCATCTTTATCCGACGGATCAGATTGGTCGCTTGTTTCTAGGTTAACCCTTTCGACACCGTCTTCTTCGGTCTCATGTCCGCGAGTAGGAGATTTGTCTGATTCGTTAAGTGTCGCATCAGGGATATCTTTTTCCGAGTTTTGTTCCGAAAGATTTCCCTGCTCGGTTCTGGGGCGATCCGTAGGAGTCGCGAAATCGAGCCTTCTACCGCGGATCCTAGTAGTTCCGTGGGAACAAATTGCCCTAGTTTTCGCAGTTAAGGTTTCAACCTATTTCGCGAGTGAACCAATGAGCTTTTCTTGCTCTTCCGATTTCTTTTTTAAATTGGAGAGCATCTTCTCGACGGCCTCGGTGTTAGCGTTAACCGCGGACACATCTGGAGCTGGTGTATTGTAAATGTTGTCGCTTTTGTCGCGAGTTTGTTAGTCACCAGATATCGCTTCTTGATTAAGCGTGCTGCGGCTTGAGTGTAAGATAGATCCTAGCCCCCCTCCTTCTAGCGCCAAACTGTGGGAACCAAAATTCACCCCTGTCAATTTTACGTAAATTTAGGATCTTAGGGAAAACCCTAATTTCTGAGAGGACCTGGCTATCTGCGGAACCGCACACAAGCAATCAAGAACACGATATGAATAAGTAAAAGAAGTAAAAAAAGATATTGAGAGCAAGAAGGATCGTATTCCGAATTCTGGGTAAGAGTGGTACAGCGAGAGTAAGCCTTATCTGCGTAAGACGTCGGCAAGATTCCTAGTTCTAGCAATCTAAGACAAAACCCCTAGTTGAGACACACCTCGATAACAAAAACGGAAAGTTGCCTAAATGCAAAGTTTTGGTGGTGAAAGCTCTGAAAACTCGTCCTCTTCTTATGTCCTTCGCCTTTTGCTTATATACTCCCTCCTTAAATGGTTTAGTCCTTCCTTTTCGTCCAGATCCGAGTTTATCAGGAATCTCCTATTTGTCTCAATCTTTCCATTTTTCTTACGGAAATCTTCTATTTATCTTCAAACTTGACATTTATCTTCAAACTTGACATTTATCCTCTTTGTGAGAGTAAATCGTCAAACCATCATTGTAACTTTGGGCTGGATTTCGTTTAAAGTCGAGAGTGGGCTTTTATCGCTTTTAGGCTGTCCGAGCCGTTTTGCGATCAAAACCGTTTTATGATTTTAGACGAGATCGTTTCCTGATACGATGCCATTTTAATAAGATTTCTCGAGTTAGTCGTATAGTTTGACAATGTGCGATGTTTCGTCTAATTGTTGCCGTTTTATACGATCTTCCCAAACTTTACGAGAAAAGAACACTTTTACGATTTTTATCGTAAAACTTGAACGGTGAGACGGATCGAGACGAATCGAGAGACATTTCGACCATGGTTCAGAGCATGATCGAATCGAAGGACGTATGCCTTACGTCAAGGATGCGGGAGATCGAGGTTCGGGACGGCCAGGTCGACGTACGACGAGCCGAACTGGGTTGGTTCAGCTTGCCGTACGACGAACTACTTTGAGGTGACCAGCTCGCCATAGCGAACCAGCTCGTCGTACGTTGAACTGGTTCGGTCGAACCTGCTCGTGGTTTACGGCGGAGGCGATTTTTTGTGGTTTTTGGCTTAACTTGGGTAATCGTGAAATTGGCGATTTTTTTGTTCGTTCTTCCGAGATGATGATCTCCAAGTTTTCCGCGGATTTCCTTTGTTCGGAAATTCCTTAGAATTTTATAAAACACTTCTCATGTTCTATAAAACATATTCTTATATTTGCGGAGACCTTTAGCCATTGATTCTGTCGTGACTGATTTTGACACCAACATAGATAGCTTGGGAATCGACGACTGCAAAGGTGACGATTTTTGTCACTTCTTTCACGGCGACCGGAAGCCGGATCGATCCTAGAGTCATAGCCGTTTCGCCGGAGAAACTGGTCAACGGCTGTGGTATTGGCTCGACCTCCGATATATCGATTCCCATGCGCGCCAACGTGTTGTGGAAGATTACGTTGACGGTGCTTCCGGTGTCGACCTGGATTCGGGCGACTTATAAGTCACTTATGACTAAGTCGATGACGAGAGGATCAATGTGGTTGATCGATTCCGCCGGTTTCTGTGTCATCGAAAGAGATTACGAGTATTATCCGATGGTACGTTCCAACTTGAACCGGTTTCGGCTTTATTGTTGGTAGGACTTGATGGATGAGATGGTATTGCTGTAGTTTTGCGATTCTCTGATGATCATATTAATCTTTCAGCGGTTAGCGTCATTAGCTTTCTCATTTTGTCTTCGTCCTTTTTTCTCTCCCGGTTTGTTCCCTTAAGGCGGAGTTTCCGATCGCGAGTTCCTATCATTTTTCGAGGGGCGATCTAAATCGCGGATAAGGTCCTTCACGCTGGATACCTCGGAGAGTTCTCCCGCGAGAAATTTTGTGGCTAGTCTGGCACCGAGAACCTTGCTGTTTACGGTAGAGTGCCCGCGAGTCTGGTGGAGATCGCAGAAGAAATTTACATCGTAATTCGGATTCCTTGACCACATGTTACCCGTAGTTCGCCCTTGTTCCGATCCGGAATTGATGGCGTAGTTGTGCGCCCCTTGGAGATCCTGCCCCTCGTGATGGACGAATTCGTCGTTACGAGGGTTCTTCTTTTTTGGCTTCTGCTCAGACGCAATGTCCTTTGCGGACGACTTCGCTGGTTTAAGCTTCTCAGACAGGATTTTCGCCTCCTCTTCGATGGTTATGTAATCGGTAGCTTTGTGGAGCGTGTCCTGGATCGTCCGCCGTTTCTCGAGAGTTATCCACTTTCGAAACTTCGACTTGAACTAGAGCGATTTCCTGAGCGCATCGATGGCTCTGTCGCTTAATCCGCTAACCGTAGCCATGATACGTTTGATCTTGCTCATGAATGCACGGAGAGATTCGTCTTCCTTCTGGGATAAGCTCCAGAGTTTGGCGTAGGAACTTTCCCGATTTATAAACAACGAGTATTGCTTCAGGAATTCGGAAGCAAGCTGGCGGAAACTTCTGATTGAATTCTGCTTAAGCTTGGTGAACCACTTGAGCGCTGCTCCTTCTAGGTTTTTGACGAAATGACGACAGTAGCCCGCATCTTTTTTTTGGCTATCCTTGAGCTTGGCTCGTCCCATGCGGAGCGTTCCCCCTGGCTAAAACCCCGTTACAAATCCCAAGTCATACCCACGGAAAGATTCGTATTGGATTAGAATCGTATGGAAGAATAGGTACACCACTATCGAGGATCTACGTCACCAGCTCCAGACAGACATAAACATGCCAAGCTGGAAGAAAGTGCGTCTGGCGCTAATAATTATCATGGATATGGTTCTTATAGCCCACGAACAGAAGCCACGACAAACTCTCAGGTTTGTTAAGCTAGTGGAACATCTTGATGTCTTCTTTTGGCATCCGTGGGGAATAGAATCCTTCTTCAAGACTATTACCTGCATGAAACCTCCCAAGGCTGTCGAAGGGCAAGTTCAGGAGCCCACTGAGAAACTTGTTAATCTGCTGAAGCAGGAATCTTACAGACTCCAGGGTTTTCCTCTGGCGCTACAATTTCTCGCCTTTGCTGCTGTACCAAGTTGCTCTCCACCATCCAAGCTCCCAACGACTCGCTGAAAACCATGGATCTCGACGAAGATCACCTACCCATATACCCATCAATTGCGACGCTCGACATACACGGTGTGGAAGCTGATCCTAATGTGAGTTATTTTTACCATTACAGATCGTGTTACTTTTTTCATGCTAACTTACGGGGAAACGTAACTTGTGCTTAACTAACTTATGCTTGCTTGTGTAATAGCTCGTAGTCACAGCACTAATACCTTTGGAGAGCCAACCACAGCCTGGGTGGGGAGTGTGGCCTGATGTCTCTGTCAATGATGAGATATCATACATGGAGCAACTTATTGCTGATTGTCAGCCGTTCACAAAGACTATGTGGCCCGGTGGAGATACTTCCGAACCTTTTATCACTTTCCCAAGCATTGTCAAGATAATTCCCCCAAAAAATTGCACCACAAGATCAAGGAAACCACAAGGAAAAAATCTTAAACTGAGACATTCCAACAAGAAAACAACGTCTTCCCGTCAGCAGAGACGTATCAGCACATACTTCTCCAGAGCACAAGCTCAAAACAGTCAACACGAGCAGATTTTGGGAATCCTTAGTGATATCTCATCAAACTACTCCAAACTTCATAAAGAGTACCAGAGTTTGCGCAAATAGCTGATACGAAGGACGGGACGCTCCCTCTGCAAACGGTCATCATTCAACTCTCTGCTCGCTTCTTCCAAGACATGCACCCGACCAGACAAAGGTGCTCAGAAGGATACTACACCACCGTTTTCTGATCCTTGTGCCAACATCGTTGTAAGTACACATGCATCTATACTCATACTAATAACGATATATGTCATATGAGTTCTCTTTTTTAAACTCGATTACTCTATTCGCTACAGCTTGAGACTCATGTGAACGTACCACCTCCACCATCTTATACTAATGCTTCTGCCAACATCGTTGTCAGTACACCTCTTATATTATTACCATTTACCAATGTCCTGACTCATATGGAGGTACTTTCTCCACCAACTTCTTTTGATTCTGTTACGGACAAAATTGTAAGTAGATTTTCAGATATCGTTACTAGTGTTATGGTATTTTTGTGTAGGCTCGTTTTAGTACTACGGAACACAAGAAGGTTCGTACGAAGATGAAGAGAAGCAAGAGGGAATGAAGAGGTTTGTATGAAGTAAGGAGGAATCGAGAGAAACAACAAAAGAAACAATAGAGAAGGAGACGTATTATTGAATATTCGAATAGGAGTTACAATGTCTTGGTGTATGAACCCTATTTCTAGCCGCCTAGATCTAGTCTCTCAATTTCTAAGTGTCGATCCCTTATTCTAGGGTTTGGGTTCCCATCATATAAGTGTAGATGTCGGCTTGCACTAGGTTAAACTCTTCCATATTGACGAATATGGGAGAGTTTCCATGTTTGGTTACTCAAGGAACGGTTTTGGCACATGGGTCAGGCCCGGGGAACCTGAAGGCAGGGTCCGAGACTTGGGTCCCTTTGGAGCCGGGGTCTAGAGGCCGGTGCCTAGCCCGGAGGCTGGAGGAACCAGGTGCCTGGATATTGTTTCCCAACATTTTGCCCCTTATTCCTTGATTTCACTGATGGAATCAAGGGATAAAGTGTGTATAGGTGGAACGGAGTCGCTTTATCTCAGCAGATTCCACTTAGGTAAGTCATTGCTCTGAGACGCCCTATACCCCAGGTCCTTTTATAGGTCGGAACTGTGTTTGAAGCCTGGAGTAAGTCGAATTTTACTTGGTAAAATGGTGTTGTGTGGATATCTCCGGGCTTGAGCCTTTTGGAGCTTGATGATGTGGGGTCGCGATCTTTGGTCGGGGAGACGTCTATACTTTTAGGGCCTCGCGGTTTGAGGTAGGAAGAACTGGGCCGAATTTTTGGAAGGAGAATATGGGCTTTTGGGGTTGGCCCATAATCATTTTGATTTTGGTGCTCATCTTAGCGCGTGGTGGCAACCCCTTAGGGTTTCCTTTTTTAACTTCTCTCGTACCTCTCGATCTTCTTATCTCTTTTGTTTATTTTTTCCGGCGAATTCTACGGTGATCTCTCATTTCAGACGTTTTCTTCATTCTTGGAACAGGTAGTGATCCTTTTTCCCTTCCCTTTTTCCAATCTCTATGCATGTCTTCGGTGGGAAGTAGAGTTAGGTCTAGGGGAGGGATCGAAGTTCCAAATCCGGCGGAGTTCCCTTCGCCATCGGTTGATTCGTCGGTAGAGAGCCCTAGGTCAGGTTTCTGTTGACATGGTGAAAAAGGGTCGAGGCTGGAGGGTCCTCGTTGGTTGGCCCTCCTTCGAAGATAGGAGAGAAGGAGATTGATGAGTGGAGGAGGAAGTACGATCTCCTAGGGAAAGTGGTTATCCGTGCTCCGGGGCCTCTTGAGAGAGTCTCGAATTTTGGAGTTGATGAGATTCCGGTTTACGAGGCCTATTTCGAATCAGGATTTAGGGGTCAGGTCCCATCTTTGGTGGCCAAGATATCAGAGTTTTTGACATATCTCCGGGGCAACTAACTCCTCCAGCCTGGAGACTTCTGATAGCAATTCAGAACCTAGGTGATCTTGAGGATGTCGTTTTAGGGGTGAGAGAGGTCTTGTACTCATATATTGTCACCCCCCTGCATAGTGGTGGAGACCGATATTATCTTTATCCAAGACTTCGGAGTCCTCTTGTTCGAGAGATTTCTAAGAGCGAGAAGAAGCCATCCCGTCTTTAGAGGATATTGGGCTGAGAAGTTTGCGTTTATGGACATCTCCGGCTTTTCCACCATCTGGAACGTAGTTGGTAGGTAGCAGGAAACTTTTGGTGAGTTACTATTGTTGTACTAACTTTCTCACCTTCTTTTGCAGACACTTTTCATCCTTTGACAGGCGAAGGGAAAGAGGTGGTTGATCAAATTTTGAGGCTTCCTGAGGAGCGTTGTAGTGCTAAATTTCTCGTGAGAAGGAGGTTCTTGAGCGTTGTAGCATTTGGGGTAGGTCCTGTTAACCATCCTTGCTTTGTAGGCTTCAGATGAATATGTCTTGATTAGATCGGATTTACTTTTCAGGTAATATTTCTCGATCAATAGGGGAAGAAGCGTTGCATGCTTTCAACGAAGCAGTGGAGAGGTTGTCTACCAAGAAAAGGACGTTTAAGGTCACAGCGGCAGCTCAAGAAGATGATGAGGTTCAATTCCTACGGTCCAGCAAACGTAAGACTCCGGCCAGTGCGACTCCTTCAGTTTCTAAGAAGAAGACAAAAGCCGAAGGAACCACATCAGGAGCTTCTCACGCTGGTCAGACGGCTTGGCCGTAGCACTGGCTGACCTCAATGAGAGGGTATTCCCTGATATTCCATGCCTCCTCCATGTGGGAGATCTCTCCAAATCCGTTTAGTCCCTTCAGTATGGTCTCCTGGAGGTACGTAACCTTTACTGCTTGTAATGCTTGCACCTTTGATTTATTAACGGTGCTTTCTTTGTAGGTAACGTACCACTTGTCTCATCTTGAAGGTGTGATAAAAGAGCGGGTCTCCAATTAAGAGAAAGTGGAGTCCTTAACGTCCAGACTTCGTGAGGAGGAGAATCATGGTCTGGCCCGGCAGAAAGAAATCAAGTCTCTGCAGATCAAGCTAAAGAAGCAGGAAAGCGTTGGGACCCTGACCGCTGCTGAGAACGTCGCTCTCAAGAATGAGGTTGAGGGGCTAAAGGGAGAATTATACTGAAGTCTGAAAAGGCGGATTTTGAGGATGAAAGGATGGTAGCGGTGCAAGGAGCTACGATGGTTGCTCGCTGGGAGTTGATGAGGGAATGGTTCTGCGGACAGACTGACCATTGGAGGCCTTTCGAGGAGTTCGAGCACTACAAGAAGGTGAAGGTTGCAGAAGCGAAGAGTCAAGGTTTCCCTGCTCCTTCTTTTGAGGATGAGCCTGCTATCAAAGAGATGGGAGCTCTGGAAGAGTCTGCCGCTCCTGTCAACGATCCCAAGGCCTCCTCTTCTGTCTCTGCTGACGATATCAAAGCGCCCTCCTCTGCTTGATTTCTTTAAACGATGCCCTTTTGTTTTTAGTGCCCTTTGTTTGGGCTTTGTTATGTTGTGTCCTTCGGGGTTTTGAAACTTGGTATTGGGCCTCCGTGCCCCTTTTGTTTTTTGAAAAACTCCTATGGCCTCTTGAGGCCCGCATTTTCAGAAACCCTTTTTATCGGATTATTGCTTTTTCTCTCGACTAGAAAATTTAGCTTAGGTGCTCCGTAGACTCTATCAAGTATGTCGTAGGTTCTGCCAAGCGTTTTCTCGGGTGTATAAGTCCTAGGACGTTCTAGGCTTTTGAAGGAGGAGATTCCTTGGGCCTGGCATGGACCTTGAGATCTCTGGTTGGGACCTTCATTCTCAGGCATGGATATAGGAGGTCTCTTTGTGAAAACAAGAACTCGTAGTTCTGAATTGATGGGCTCGTTGCCTAGGCCTAGAGATTCTGATTGAGCTTAGAGGCTCAGAGCATCCGAGGATTTCCTTGGACCTGAAGGTCTATGGCTGGGCCCGGGGACCGGAAGTGTAAAATTCGGAATTTGGAACACTGGAACTTGGAAGCTCACAATTTAACCCTGAGGTTAAGTACTGGACTCTAAAAGTGTAAGTCAGTTTCTTGGGACCCTGAGGTATGTCCTATAATACGAGGACGATTATTCAGAACCCTGAGGTTTTCTGAGTAACTCTAAGGTGCTGGACCCGGAGGTGAGTAGATAAGAGATGTAAAATTTGGGATTTTGAACATCGGGGACCCTGGGGTCGGACCCTGAGGTCGTTATTTTGAGATTGTATTCTGCCTCCCTTGGGTGGGCCACTACCGATCTCAAGTGAGAATGTAGAATTCGGGATTTTGAACATTTAGGGCTTCGAGGCTTGTTGGATCGTACTCTGCCCCCCTTAGGTGGGCCACTACCGATCTTATGTAAAAATGTAAAATTCGGAATTTTGAACGTTTGTGGCCTAGAGGCCCGATGTCATCGAGATCGTATTCTGCCCCCCTTAGGTGGGCCACTACCATTCTCGGGTAAGGATTCGCATTCTACCACTTGGGCCACTATCGAGATCCTGTAATGCTGCACTCTGCTTTCTGCAGAAAGCCAGTCTCAGTCTTATATGTTTGTGCTGGGTTGGGTCTATTGGGAAGTAGTGAGCAACATACCAGACTTGCTGCTTTCCACGTCTGGATAAGCAAGATAGAAGTGCTCCCGGGGTTTTGTGCACGGTCTGCTCCCTGAGACCATGGGGCTGATCTCAGTACTCTGCAGTTATACGTCATGCCCCCTGCATCTCGTGTAGCTCGTGGCGTGTTTAATGTAGGGATTGAGGCACTAGTACGTGTGGCCCCCTTATAGATTTTGGCTCAAGGCCTCTACGCAGGGGCTGAGGTGCCCCTTTGGGCTCGGTCCTGCTTGGCGGTTTTGTATGTGAAAGTTATCACGTACATGTAGGGTTCGCCAGGATCGAGGTGCCCCTTGGGGTTTGATCCACCTAGTATGCCCCTTTTTAAGTTAGTGGAGTTTCTGTGGCTCCTTTAGTTGGAACTTAATTATGTTATATAGGCTTAGTCCGTAGACGTTTTTAACATACATAGGAGCAGGAAACCAGTGTACTTAAAATATATAGATAGCTAGGTATCTGTAGAAAACCCGATCCGGAGATCTTGTTAGAAATGGTAGAGCTTGAGGTGCAGGGCTTTCCCTTGTTGTCTTGCAGCTTGCACTCCAATTATCTTGTAGTGCAATTATCTTGTAGGGACCTTCCCAACCTGGGGCCAGCTTCCCTGCAGATATTTCTTTGGTATGGTCGCAGACTTGTCGTAGGACCCAGTCTCCTTGCTGGAAGGTTCTGGTTCTTACTTTCTTATTGTGGCTCCTGGCCACTTTCTGTTGATAGGAAATGTTCCTCAGGCGGGCTGCCTCTCTTTTTTCGTCGAGTAGATCCAGGCTAAGGGTCAACAATTTTTTGTTTTCCTCCAGGGAGATGGGTTCGGAGACAGTCGTTCTGACGTGTACCTCTGTGGGTATCATGGATTCCATGCCGTAGACTAGTGAGAATGGAGTCTCTTGCATGGCTGTTTGTATGGCTGTTTCCGGAGGGAGGTTGGAGATCGGAGCGTGCCTCTGGCATTGATCGCAGAACCTAGCTTTTCTGAGGGCGTCTCTGGCCATCGTTGGCCAGTAGTAGCCGGCTCTGCTAGCTCTGACCACTAAGCTTCGGCCGCTGAAGTGAGAGCTGCATTCTCCTTCGTGGAGCCCTCTAGGATTCGGCCCGCTTCCCTAGGGGTGAGACATCGCAGGTATGGTCCTGAAAAGGACCTTCTGTATAATTTCCCTTCGGTGACTCAATATCTTGCTGCTTGCCTTTTTTATTTTTTGGCTTTCGCCTCGATCCTCGGGGAGGAGGTCGCGTAGCAGGTAGTCGATTATAGGAGTCATCCAGGTTTCTCCCTCGTCGATGATGGAGATTTCTTCAGGATCCCCTTCTCGATCTGTGGCCGGCCACTAGAGTACCAGCAGGGGAATATTCATCTGGCTAGTGGTTTCTACGGCGGACCCTAGGTTAGCCAAGGCATCGGCTTGCGAATTTTGTTCTCTGGGAACTTGGGTGAGCTTAAAGATACGGCGACGTTTTAAAGGATTACTCGCAGAAAGAAGATAGATGTCAAATTTGAAGATAAATGTCAAGTTTTAGATTAAATAGAAGATTTCCACGGGAAAAAAGAAAAGATAGAGATAAATGGAAGATTCTCGATAAACTCGAATCTAGGAGAAATGGAAGGACTAAGCAGCCTAGGAAGAAAGTATATAAGCAAGAGGCAGAGGACGAGTTTTCAGAGATTTCACCACTAAACTTAGCATTTAGGAATATTTCCGTTTTTGTTATCGTGCTGCGCCTCAACTAGGGTTTTTTGTATTAGATTGCTAGGGTTAGGAATCTCGCCGACGGCTCTCGCAGCTACGGCTACTCTTGTGGTACCGTTTTACGCATAATTCAGAATAAGATCCTTCTTGCTCTCAATCTCAATTTTCTTTTACATCTTTTTCATACTTGTCGTGTTCTTGATTGTTCTTGTGCGGTTCCACAGATAGCCGGGTCCTCTGGAAAATTAGGGTTTCGGTTCCCACAGTTTGGCGCTAGAAGGAGGGGGGGTCGGATCTATCTTACACTCAAGCCGCATCACGCTCAATAAGGAAAGATGACTGGTGACAACAAAATTTGCGAAAGCGACAACGTTGACAATACACCACTGCAAGATGTGTCCGCGGCCAACGCTACAAACGCTAACGCCGAGACCATCGAAAAGATGCTCTCCGACTTTAACAAGAAATCGGAAGAGTAGGAAAAGCTCATTGGTTCACTCGCAAAATAGGTCGAAACCCTAACTGCGAAACCAAAGCAATTCGCCTCCGCGGACCCACTAAGATCCACAGAAGGAGGCTCGATTTCGCGACTCCTATGGATCGTCCCAGAACCGAGCAGTGTAACTTAGCGGAGAAATACTCCAAAAAGATAACTCTGACACGACGCTAAACGAATCAGACAAATCTCCTACTCGCGAACAGGAGAGCGAGGAAGGCGGCGTCGAAAGGGTTAACCTTGAAACAAGTGACCAAGCCGACTCGTCAGACGAGGACGCAGACGTCCATCCTAGGAGGAGGAAAACTTGCAGCACTCTTCGAGAGTCTTCTCACGTGCATTCTCTTACTAGAGACGTGGAGGAGCTCTATTTTTCGCAACGCGCAAAAACAGCTGAGGAACGATCTCCAATTACTCGCAGCAAACGCCGACGAGGTCGGAAAACTGCTGGTGACCTAACTGAGATCCGCGACCTCCGCGACTACATCACTAAAACAGCCGCAGCGGTAAATGCGGTGAAATCTCAGATTCACCATGCCACCAGCGCCGCACCCGAAATCGATCGGCTACTATACGAATCTCGGAAAGCGTTTTTTATGGCTTGCATCACCGAGGTAAAACTACCCGATCCAGGGAAACTCAAGGTGCCAACCTATGATGGAACGGCTGATCCTAAAGCGCACATGCAGACCTTCCAGATTACCATGGGATGAGCCAAGCTGAAGGATCACAAAAAAGACGCAGGTTTCTCTCGTCTTTTCGTCGAAAACCTAGAAGGAGCAGCGCTCGAGTGGTTCGCCAAACTTAGGCGGAATTCAATTGGGAGTTTCCGCCAGCTCGGTTTCGAATTCCTGAAGCAGTACTCGATGTTTATAAATCGGGAAACCTCTGACGCTGATCTCTGGAGATTGTCGCAGAAGGAAGACGAATCCCTTTGCGACTTCATGAGCATATTCAAACTCGTCATGGCTAGGGTTTGCGGAATAAGCGACAAAGCCGCCATTGACGCGCTCAGAAAATCGCTCTGGTTCAAGTCGAAGTTTCGAAAGTGGATAACTCTCAAAAAACCGCAGACGATCTAGAACGCGCTCCACAAAGCTACCGATTACATAACCATCGAAGAGGAAACTAAAATCCTATCTGAAAAGCATAAGCCGAGGAAAGCATCCGCAAAGGACATCGCGTCCGAGCAAAATCTGAAAAAGAAAAACTCTCGTAACGATAAATTCGTCCATCAAGAGGAGCATGATCTCCAAGGAGCGCGTAACTACGCCATAAACTGCGGATCGGAACAAGGGCGAACTACGAGAAACACGTGGTCGAGGAATCCAAACTACAACGAGAATTCTTTCTGCAATCTCCACCAAACCCGTGGGCACTCTACCGTGAACTGCAAGGGAATTAGTCGGGCGAAAACTCTGCCTCAAGGGAATCAGTCAGGCGAAAAACGCAGACGAAGGTAAGACGAGAAAGGTAACGATGCTAACCGCCGAAAGATCAATATGATCATTGGCAAATCGCAGTATTACAGCGACACCATCTCGTCTATCAAGTCCTACCAACGAAAAGCCAAAACCGGCTCGAGTTTGAAGACGCCATCGGATAACGCCCCGAAGGGGGTGATCTCTTTCGATGACGCAGAAACCGACGGAATCGATTAACCACACGCCGATCCTCTCGTCATTGACTTAGTCATAAGCGACCTAGAAGTCACTCGAATCCTGGTCGATACTGGAAGCACCGTCAACGTAATCTTCCGCAACATGTTGGCACGCATGGGAATCGATTTATCGGAGGTCGAGCCGATACCGGAGCCATTGACTAGTTTCTCTGGTGAAATATTTATGACTCTAGGATCAATCCGACTACCGGTTGCAGCCAAAGAAGCGACGAAAATCGTCAACTTTGCAGTCGTCGATTCCCCAGCCATCTACAACGTAATCATGGGCACGCCTTGGATAAATTCCATGAAGGCAGTTCTGTCGACATATCACTTAGGCATCAAATTTCCGACCCCTACAGGAGTCGCAGCGATTTGGGGATGCCAGAGACAATCGCGATCTTGATATTTAGCCGAACATAAGCTAAGGCAATTGGCGGTCGCAATCGTGAAACCGAAATGGGTGAAGTACACACCACCGCCCGTAAAATAATCTAAAACCAGCAACGGTCGAGAAGCAACAAGTATCTGCACCCAGCGCTTCTACCCAACTGGAGGAGACAAACCCAGACCAAGACATCGAACCAGAAACTAAAGTGATCGAGGAGTCTGCGACAGCTGAGTAAACATACTCGCATCAACAATCAGAACTACGAGATGGCTTGATTTCCGAAAGGAATACGTAGGCAGCTCGCCTAAAGACGAGTTCGGATATTGATATACCATGGTTTTGACCCACTTTTAGCCATGTTATTGATATGTTTTTATAATCTCTATATATATATTTTGGAGTCTATTAGGTATTTTTTCAGGTTCACGAGCATTTTGGAGTAAAGTGATGATTTATGTGCCCTTATGGAGCTTAAAGGAGAGTTTTCCAAAATGACTATAAAGATCAGACAACAAGGTCAATATCCAGAGATACATATCGATCGATACACATCCTGTGTAATCGATATATGACGCTTCTATTGAAGATGAAGTCGAGATACTCGATCGATCGATGTACACCATGTACCATCGATCGATATCAAGCATGAAGAACAAGTCTTACTTGGCCGACTTGAAGCCCAAGTTTTCCCAATATTACAAGATTGCCCCTGACTTGGTTTTAACCTAATGGAACTCATATTTATAGTTTTGCCTATGTGTTTTGACAAAGCATGCTTTTTATGCTTTGAATGTTTTCTTGTGCTTTGTATGCTTTTTGATACTATTTTATACTTAGCAATAAAGTATTCTTTTCATCTTAATTCTCAAAGGTTATAGAATTCTAGATTTAGAAGAAACACAAAAAGAGATTTGTTGTTCCAAAGAACCAAGAGTTCAATCTTCTAATCTTATGAATTTCTATTATTACCTTGCTGCTATGAATCACTTAGCCATGTCTGAGGAGATTCACTTGTTAGATTTAGGGTTCAAATAGTTATGAGGGATTAGCCCAACTATGGAATGTTAAGTTTTGATATTCATTATCTAGATGAACCCTAATGCTTACTCTAGAGTAGCTAACTAGGTATGATCATGGAGTGATTTAACTTGTTAATCATTATCCTGAAATCATTTGGCATAAGATTAGATCCTCTAGGGATGTGCGAGAGCCGGTCTATGATCTTGGTGAACACAGTTTCGATTTGATCTAATGCTAGATCGATCGATACTCCTATAGAGTAATCGATCGACGGCAACCCATATCGTCCGATATCGCTGTCAAAACATCGGTCGATATTGCCGGCAATTAGATCAATGGACAAGTCTATATAGCGACTGCTATTAGATCTGTCTAAAAATTGAGGTTCTTATATATCTTGCAAGCAACTTACTAAAACATATGTAGCATTATAATCCTGATTATCTGAAAAGCAACCTTGAATCAAACTACTTTCTTTTATTGTTCAAAACCTAAACCAATTCTCTTGAGCAACTTATCATTGCTCACAACTGCAATTTACTATTTTAACCTGAATCAACCTAGCATAATCACTTAGGATTACATGTTTTGTGTTCCTCAGTTCCATGTGGATTCGATCCCTAAGTACTACAACTGAACCTCTTATTTGAGAGAGTAATTCACTCCTTAGGGTTAAATATTTGAGTGATATCAGCTATCTCCCTTTCCAAAATGGGGGGGGGGGGAGTGGGTGCGTATACGAGCATTCGTATACTCCCAAATTTTAAAACATTCGCTTTGTAATCGAAATTTTCGAAACTTTTTAGAAAAGTAAAGTTATAATATTTTAAAATGACCGCTACTATCGAAAAAGTATAAGAAAAAATTCCAAACATCCGGAAATTACTTCCGCAGTAACAACTACTTAATCGTCTCTACAAAACTTATACACCAAAATATTTTCAGAAAGAACCGGCGAGACGTCGCCTAAAGTCTTAGAAATTTATTTAACAAAAGTCTGTCCGCGACTATAAAATCACAAACGCTCGACGATTGGCCCCGTAGAGCTTGCTAGCCGTCCTAAACAAACGCACCGACCCACTGGTCCGCATACATCCGACTAGGATAAAATAGCACGCTATAAAAGAAATCCAAATTTTTGGTCAGCATTTCCAGGCAAATTAGGAATTGTTCCAGATGAGATGCTCGGTTCCAACCAGACGAATCGTATAAGCCGAGAACCTATTGAGGATTCTAAATCGGTATGGAATCAGGTTAAAATCGTAACAGGCAAAACGAAAGCTGACTAGTCATCGCATAGCCTCAATCCGAAAGTAAACCTAGGTCTTTCCCTAAACCCAGCACACTGGTCTCTAACGTCTCAAGGCATGAATCGGGATCCTAAAGGCATGTCTCTTCGCCCACATCTATACACTCGCAAAAATCGAAACATTTCGAGTAAACGAACCGGACGATCTACACCAAGAGTTAGATGCGAGACGACAACTCATATTCCTCCCTCTACATCTAAAACAAAACGCAGATTTCATACTTAGAAAATATTTTTATTAAAAAATTTTCATTTAAATACACGCCGCCCAGCGGCTGGGATTCAAAGCCACCAATGGCACGTCCCGGAAAACTACAGAAACATCATAAGAACATCATACATCAAAATCATCAAATACGGACGCCGAACTCTGGCCAACATTAGTATTAATCCATGGTTGATCAACTTCGTCACATGTTTCCGGAATCTCAGGCCCGATGTCAACCGAATCCTGCTACATGGCAATAGGGTTCCACTGATCCCACATATGCGCCTCAGGGTTGAGAAATTCGGATTTCTTCCTCTCTCTATTAGCCAAGCGTGCCTCCTGTTTGGCAGAATCCGTTTCATACGAGTAGTCCGGACGCTGGGTGAGATGCAAACTGCCAACTATGCCCCGGCATTTGTTAAAATCACCATTGGCTCATTGCGCGTCTTTAAACTCCGCATAAAGAGGCACAAACTGTTCACGACGAACCATCATCTCCGCAGGAACCTCTCTCTTACCTACCCTACGGGCGTGACGAACTCTCGCCTCAGCAAGCTCAAGAATGCGACGAGAATCAGCCTCATACTCTTCCCTCACACGGGCAGCCTCCCTTCTAGCTAAGTCTTGGGCGCGAGAGAGATTGGTATCGACCTCTTCCTTAAAACAAGCGGCCTCCATCTCCGCCGCCTTTGTCCTAGATTCAGACTTACGAATCTCTGCACCACTTGCGTTCACCGCCTCATTCATAAAGCGAAGACCCTGCGAAACAAGGAAAGTCTTTTGTAAAAATCAATCTGGTCACATGTAAAACAAATACGAAAATTGGCAGAAAACAGACCTTGTTAAAAAAGCGTCGACGCCTTCGCAAACGGCGTATCGGCTGGTGCCCTGGCCGATATCTCGGCCGGATCAAATTCAGAGAAGCGAGCCGAGAAGTCGATGAAATCCTCGATGTTGATATCATCGTCAAACATTCGACCTTGATCAATCGGAACTTATCTCTCCTGTGGAGATCTAGACCTCTCCCTCGCTTCCGCATATATCTCAACCTCGACGAAATCGTTCTGAGAAAAACCGGATGAATAAAAGACGTCGGCAGGACAAATTCTTTTTGGAGAGAAGTATCCCCAATAAAACGTACCGCCATGAAGAAGACTCATAACCGTCTTGAAATCTTCGAATAATGGCGTATAGGGGGTAGACACTGCAAAACGCAAATCGCACGCAAAGATTAAAATGCGGCAAAAATATATACATATATCATGCAAACAGAAGTACCGTTCGTCGCCCATTCGGTCCTGAACAAAGGAATGCAACTTTCTTCCACCGACGCACTATCAACTTTGACATAGAAAAACCAATCATTCCACTCATGATCATTCGAGGCAAGCCCGCCGACAACCGTCATATTCGGCCGAGGGGATAGATAGAAGCCGCCCCCTTTTATGCGCTTGAGCGTCAGCATAGCCAAAAGATAGTCCGCATCGAGAGAGATTCCGCGCTCATATTCTAGCACCTAAATCCCGACGAGATCCTGCAACCCAGTGGGACGAAGCTGACAGAACGATATGTTGAACCTATTCAAAAGCTCAACAATGGCTCGCGGAATAGGGAACCACAATTGACAGTTCAATAGAAAATCTTCGTAACACATAAAATAACCTGGGGCTGGATTCTAGGCATCTTGACCCCGTACGGGGAGGCGAAACTGTACCGATTCAGGGATCGCACGTGAATTCCTCAGATCCCTGAGGGAACAAATGGTACTCTCGCTCGGACTATCCGTATTCCTCCGAAGCTTATCCCTCTTTGGAACCCAGAAGCCAGGAGGGGGAACATCGGCGACGCCTAAAGCTGACCAATATTCCGCGGTTTGTTTCTTGTTCATAAGAAAACGCCGAAAGATCAGTATGGCAAGGGCGCAGCCGCCAGAAATATCGAGGTCACTTGAGTTAAAGATTGACGCATCGGCACGTTCCGAAACTTTCCACTCGGAAGACATGTTAAACAATCAAAAGGGAGAAGAAGATTAAAAGGTAGAAGAAGAGAGAAAACTTCTTGAACTTTAAATAAGTTTTGGAATGAAGTGAGTAAAGAACTTGAAAACTTGCTCCATATACTTATAAGGAAAAGTTTTACTATTCACCTTTGGACTTTTGGCCATTAAGTTCCGCCTAATTCTACCAAACTTGCCAAACAAGTTCGAATCACTCGCAAGAACTCCACGATTCTTACGAGCTGGGGGGCTAACTGTTGGGGTCAAAATCGGTACGACGGAATCAATGAACAAAACTTTCCGCAAAAATAAAAATACGTTTTATAAAACTCGAGAAGCCGTTTTATAAAATTATAAGAAATTTCCAAACCAAGGAAATCCGCGCAAAACTTGAAAATCTTCATCTCGGAAGGACGAGCGAAACAAACGCCGATTACACGATTGTCCGAGTTAAGCACAAAGTCGCGAAAAAACCGCATCCACCATAAACCGCGAGCAGGTTCGACCGAACCAAGTTCAACATACGACGAGCCGAACCAGCTGGTTCAGCTCGCCGTACGACGAGCTGGTCACTTCACGAAGAGCTCGCCGTACGGCAAGCTGAAACAACCCGGTTCGGCTCGCCGTACGGCAAGCTGAACCAACCCGGTTCGGCTCGCCGTACGTCGAGCTGACTGGCCGAACCTTGACCTCCCATGTCCTCGACTCAAGGCATACGTCCTCCGCTCGATCATGTTCTGAACCATGGTTGAAACGTCTCTCGTTTCGTCTCGATCCGTCCTATCGTTCAACTTTTACGATAAAAACCGTGAAGTCTTGTTTTCTCGAAAGAACGCAAGGAAATTATATAAAACGGCAACGGTTAAACGAAACATCAAACATTGCCTAACTATACGATTTACTCGAGATTTTTAGTGAAAAATCGTAAAAAACGAATTTTAATAAAACCGCGAGTAAATCGTAGAAAATTGTAACGATTAACCGAAACATCAAACATTACCAAACTTTGCGATTAACTCAAGAAACTTATTTAAAAACGGCATCGCATCAGGAAATAATCTCGTATAAAGTCGTAAAACGGTTTTATCGAAAAACGGCTCGAAAGGTCCTAAAATGCTATAAAAGCCTATCTCGCGACTTTACGAAGTCTAGCCGAAAGATACGGCGACGTTTTAACAGTTTACTTGCAGAAAGAAGATAAATGTCAAATTTGAAGATAGATGTCAATTTTGAGAATAAATAGAAGATTTCTGCGGGGAAAAAGGAAAGATAAAGATAAACGAAAGATTCTCGATAAACTCAAATCTGGGCGAACTGGAAGGACTAGGCCGCCTAGGAAGGGAGTATATAAGCAAGAGGCAGAGGATAGAAGCAGAGGACGAGTTTCAGAGCTTTAACCACCAAACTTAGCATTTAGGACTATTTCCGTTATTGTTATCGAGCTGCGCCTCAACTAGTGTTTTTGTCTTAGATTGCTAGGGTTAAGAATCTCACCGACGGCTCTCGCAGCTAAGGCTACTCTTGTTGTACCGTTCTTATGCAAATTCGGAATAAGATCCTTCTTGCTCTCAATCTCATTTTTTTTTTTACATCTTTTTCATAGTTGTCGTGTTCTTTATTGTTCTTGTGCGGTTCCACAGATAGCCGGGTCCTCTGGGAAATTAGGGTTTACTCTAAATTCCCTTATTTACGTAATCTTGACAGTAGGTGAATTTCGGTTCCCACAGGAATCGCTGAAGACTTGGATCTCTTGTGCTCTCATATGCTTGGCGAGTGAGAGGCCTGCAATTAGGGCTTCATACTCGGCTTCATTATTTGTAGATTTGAAGTTGCACCTTATCGCTCTTGATACTGATTCGCTGGTGGGGAAGGTGAGGACCTGGCCTACTCCGGCCCCTATCACATTGCTGGACCCGTCGACGTGTAGGGTCCATTCTCATGTTCCTTCTGCTGAGCCCTGGAAATCAACTTCTGACTCCGGGACCGGAAGCATGGATGGTGAGAATTCAGCGACCAAGTCAGCGAGGACCTGTGATTTGATGGCCGTAGCAGGCTTGAAGACTATGTCAATATTCCCCGAGCTCAGTTACCCACTTTGCAAGGCGTCCTGACAACTCTGGCTTGTGGAGAACGGCTTTTATGGGGAATGAGGTGATTACCATTATCTGATGGGACTGGAAGTAGGGCCGGAGTTTGCGGGCCGCTGTAACCAGTGCTAGCTTTTCGAGGTGGCTGTAGTGAATTTCCGCGTCCAGTAAGGACTTACTCACATGGTAGACAGGATGCTATTTCCTTTCCTCCTCTCTCACGAGGACACCGCTTACTGCATGCTCGGACGCGGCGAGGTCGAGTAGCAGGATCTCACCATCTAGAGGTTTTGAGAGGAGAGGAGGTGTGGTGAGGCAGGCTTTAAGGTTGTCGAGAGCGAGTTCGCACGTGTCGCTCCACTGGAAATCCTTGCGATTTTTTAGGGCCTCAAAGAAGGCGTGAGATTTGTCGGACAGCCTGGAGATGAACCTTCTTAATGCGACAATCCGGCCTGTCAGCCGTTGGACTTCCTTTACGTTTCGCGGGGAAGGGATCGCCTGGATGGCTCGCAACTGTTTTAGATTGGCTTCGATGCCCCTGTAAGCAACTATGTACCCCATGAATTTTCCGGAGCTGACCCAGAGTGAACACTTTAAAGGGTTAAGCTTCATGTTGTACTTCCTGAGGGTGATGAAGGCTTGTTGTAGATGGGAGATGTGGTCTTCTGCCTCAAGAGACTTTACAAGCATGTCATCTATATAGACTTCCATGGTCTGCCCGATCTGTTCGGCAAACATCATGTTTGCGAGCCTTTGGTATGTAGATCCTGCATTTTTCAGGTCAAAATGCATGACCTTGTAGCAGTAGATGCCCCTTGGGGTCATGAAGGAAGTATTTTCCTGGTCGTCTGGATGCATGAGGATTTGGTTGTAGCCTGAGAAGGCATCCATAAAACAATGAGCTGGTGGCCTGCAGTGGCGTCGATGAGCTTGTCAATATGAGGTAGGGGAAAAGGATCCTTGGGGCATGATTTTTTCAGGTCTGTGAAATCTATGCAGACCCTCCATTTCCCATTCTTCTTTCTGACCACGACAACATTGGCTAGCCATTTAGGGTACTGGACTTCTCTTATGAAACCAGCGTCGAGCAGGTTTTTGACCTCTTTGTTGATTATTCCGGCCCTCTCGGGGGCAAATTTCCTTTTTTTTTTGTCGCACAGGGGTGAATGGAGGGTCTACCTGCAGCTTGTGCATGATAGTCTCGGGGTCGATCCCGGGCATATCTTCGTGAGACCAGGCGAAACAATCGGAGTTGGAGCGGTGGAAGTTGATTAATCTTTGCCTTAACCCTATGGGAAGTTTGGATCCTATCAACAGTTTCCGGTCCGGATTTCCGTCCTCCAAGGGTATGATATCACTCAAATTACCCTAAGGAATGAATTACTCTCTCAAATAATAGGTTCAGTTGTAGTACTTAGGGATCAAATCTACAAGGATCTAAGGAACACAAAAGATATAATCCTTAGTGATTATGCTAGGTTGATTAAGTTTAAAAGTAAATTGCAGTTGTGAGCAATGGTAAGTTGCTCAATAAAATTGGTTTAGGTTTTAAACAATAAGAGAACGTAGTTAGATTCAAGGTTGCTATTCAGATAATCAGGATTATAATGTTACAGATGTCTTAATAAGTTGCTTGCAAGATATTAAAGAACTTCAACTCTTAGATAAGTCTATTAGCAATCGCTATCTAGACTCGTTCATTGATCTGACTGTTGGTGTCAAAATATTTCTAACAAATGATTCGTACCGCCCGAGAAACCCGCTAAAACATTTTGCGACTAGATCTCGGTGAAATAACTTTTGGCAAAGCTCCGCGGGTGACTCCGAAAAACTATCACCGAAGAATAAAAAACTAATCGGAAAGGTTTCTCAAAAAATCTGCGGAAACATTGTTAACCCAATGCATCGTGCCGATTTACTAAACTCATCGCCCATTACTTACGCGAAAAATCCTTCGTATAATCAGGATCATGTTATAACGAAGTAACTTTCGAAAGTAAACATAACAGGTTTTGCGAAGAGTACCTACCTTATAGCGAAAACAAAGCTATACGATCTGGCACTGAGCGACAGTCTAAACTTTGCTTCCTCGCGCCACGATCTTAAAGATCTCATTCATTAGCCCTTCGATTCACGAGCATCCGCTCTCGCTCCTCCCGATTACATCCGAGAATGAGACCGCCCCGCAAACGACTCTGCACGGGCTCTGCATCAAGATTATTAGGCTCTGTCTCCCTCGAGTAAAAAAGAAACAACTTCCATACGAACAAAGGAAAGATTATACGAAACTTTCATCGTGCAAATCGAACCTAAAACAGAAAAACGTTTTCTACAACCATGAGCATACTTGGCATATCAATCTCGACAAACGCTACTTGACCCTTGTCCGATCACACTTCGCTTCGATGAACGGGTCCAAGTCTACAAACCGACTGGAGTTGATAGCACAAAGGTGCCATGGTCTAATCCCTTACCACCTATGTCCTTGGCTATGCGGCTGAATACAACCTTCACGCCAAGCCAAAACGATTAACGGACAATGTAAAACGCCTTTGGTTATACGGCCGAATACAACCTTCAAGCCAAGCCAATACGTTAAACGGGTAGTGCAAACTTTCCAAAAAATCGGCTAAGTTCTTTACCCTCACGATTCACTCTATTCCCGAAGCAAGTTGCCCACAAAATCCGACAGAGCTCCCAAAGCCGTGCGAGTCTCGGAAAGTCAACACTTCAAAAAAGTAATGTAATTAAAGACGCTTCGTTTCAGGAGCAAACTTACGCGACCTCTCGGTCCTAATTGCTCTAGCATGAATCAAACTACTTAACATCCAAGCAGGAACGAAAGTTTTGATTGCGAGAACCCGCAAATGAACCAAAGTGTTCCTGCAAAGCAAGGTTAAGACAAAACCTTTGCAACACTGCGCAACATCTTTGAGCGCGCAAACGTTTCGAATACGAAACATGGCATATAAAATAAAAACAAATTTTTGGCACTGCGAGACGTCGCAGACGCCTGGAGAATAGTTTTTCGATACAAATACCTTCCTCGATAAAGTCATTTTCTTGGAAGACCTAACAGTCCATCCGCGACTATAATACGTAAAACTTCTTAACATACGTATCCTTGGCGAAGGCCCAAACAACGTAAACATCTATCACCTAAAAAGTTTGTTGCTGATCACAACAAACTCGCAACAGTCCTAAACAAACTAAGTTATCTCGCAGAGATAGCTCTCGAACACCCGACACAAGGGTAATAGCGCTATAAAAGAAATCCAAACTTTTGGTCAGAACTTCCGGACAACTTAGAAATTGTTCCCGGTGAGATGCTCGGTTTCAACCAGACAAATCGTATAAGCCGAGAACCTATCGGGTATTCTAAATCGGTATGGAATCAGGTTAAAATAGCAACAGGCAAAACGAAATCCGACTAGTCATCGCATAGCCTCAATCCGAAAGTAAACCTAGGTCTTGCCCTAAACCCAGCACACTGGTCTCTAACGTCTCAAGGCATGAATCGAAATCCTAAAGGCATGTCTCTTCGTCTACATCTAAACACTCACTCAATTTACTAAACATCCTAAAATGAGCAAACGAATAAGGAGATCCACAAAGGAAAAGGAATGCGAGACGACAACTCGCGGACCTCCCTCAATATTAACTCATTATTCTTCCCTCTACATTCATATGTATAAAAACACGCTCTTAAAAACGCAAACTGATTTATAGTAATACCGCAAAGCGCCAGGGACTCAGAGCCGTACACGGCCAGTCCGAAAACTATAACGGCCACGCTCGGCCAGACCAAACGGCCTACGAGGCTAGTCTCAAGGCCGGCAAAGGTCCAATACAAGATGCCATCGACAACAACATGCTCGATAATTTCTACACAACACATAACTAGACTGTAAAGGTCTCACTGCGAAACAGGTCATACGAACCTTAATTTAAAACGAACTACGAAAGGCTTGATCCGTCGATAGGGTACATAGGGAGCCTTCACAAGGCGCAGCCCTAATCTTAAACGCTTTCACTTCATGGAGAGTGGAAAGATCACTTTCAATGGACCTTTCCAACCATTAATTCGGCCTAACTTAACTAAAACTGGCTAACCACTCGCAAGAACCTTACAGTAGAGGCTCAAGATTCTAGCGAGCTGGGGGGCTAACTGTTGGTGTCAAAATCGGTCACGACGGAATCAATGGCTAAAAGTCTCCGCAAAAATAAAAATACGTTTTATAAAACTCGAGAAGTCGTTTTATAAAACTCGAGAAATCATTTTATCAAAACTCAAAAAATCATTTTATAAAACCCAAGAAGTCGTTTTATAAAACTCGAGAAATCGTTTTATAAAACTCGAGAAATCGTTTTATAAAACCGGAGAAATCGTTTTATAAATTCAAAAGAAATTTCCAAACAAAGGAAATCCGCGGAAAGATTTGGAAATCGTTATCTCGGAAGATTGAAATGAACGTCGATTACACGATCATATGAGTTAAGCACAAAACCGCGAAAAACCGCATCCGCCGTAAATCACGAGCTTGTTCGGCCGAACTAGCTCGCCGTACGGCGAGCTAGCCTCGTCTTAAGTTGCTCGCCGTACTGCAAGCTAGAAGCTTTTCGGGTAGCTCGCCGTACGGCGTGCTGAACCGGTCCGGTTCGGCTCGTCGCAAGTCGAGCCGACCATCCCAAGCCTCAATCTCCCACGTCCTCTATTCAAGGCTTACGTCCTTCGACACGATCATGTCCCGACCACGGTCGAAATGTCTCCCGTTTCGTCTCTATCCGTCCTATCGTTCGAGTTTTACGATAACAACCGTAAAACTCTGTTTTCTCGAAAAGAACTCGAGAAAATCGTATAAAACGGCAATGGTTAAGCGAAACACCGAACATTGTCTAAACCATACGATTTATTCAAGATTTTTCGTAAAAATTGTAAAAAAACACGTTTTTAATAAAAAACTTCGAGTGAATCGTTAAAACGGCAACAATTAAACCGAAAAACAAACGTAGCTAAACTTTACGATTAACTCGAGGAATTTATTAAAATGGCATCGAATCAGGAAACGGTCTCGTATAAAGTCGTAAAACGGATTTATCGCAAAACGGCTCAGAAGATCCTAAAACGTGATAAAATCCCATCTCGCGATTTTAACGAAATCTAACCCGATGATACGATAACGTTTTGGCGATTTACCCGTAGAAGGAAGATAAATTTCAAGTTTGAAGATAAACAGAAGATTTCCGTGGGAAATATGAAAGATAAACATAAAAGGAAGATTCTCCATAAACTCGAATCAGGGCAAAATGGAAGGACCAAACCGCCAAGGAAGGGAGTAAATAAGCAAGAGGCATAGGGAAGAAGCAAAGGACGAGTTTTCAGAGGTCTCATCTGAGATTTTTACAACTTTTCTAGAATTAGAATTTTCCGCACTTAGAAACTTAGGCTTTTTTCTCGACAAGTTCGGTTTCTATGACTGGCGCTCAATTACTAGACGAACTCGCCCAGGCAGTTCGATCTCTGGTCCATCTCTATCAACTAAACTACGTTCAACCTTATCCTCGAAATGGGTACGTAGGCAGCCTTTCATAAGGTTCAGTACAAAATTGATCAAACTCTCTTTTTCTTATCTTTTTCGTCTTTTGTTATCGAGCTGCGATTCGACTAGGTTTAGGGTTTAATGTTGATAACTCGCTGACGGCCCCTGCGGCCAAAGCCTTTGTAATCTCTTGTAAAGATCGCAACGCTCTTACGCGAATTCAAAATAAGATCGACTTTCTTTATAAATTTGTTTTATCATGTTTTCGTATTTTCTGCATTTATTTGGTTACTTGTCGTTGGCTTCTACAGAGATCCGGGTCCTTTGGAAAATTAGGGTTTTCCTAAGTTTCCTTATTTTACGGAAATCGACGGTGTGAATTCCGGTTCCCACACTAACTGCCAGCAATATCGACCGATGTTTTGACGGCGATATCGGACGATATAGGTTGCCGTCGATCGATTACTATATAGGAGTATCAATCGATATAGCTTCAGATCGAATTGAATATGTGTTCACCAAGATCATAGACCGGCTCTCATTCGTCCCTAGAGGATCTCAGCTTATGCCAAATGGTTTCAGGATAATGATTAACAAGTTAAATCATTCCAGGATCATACTCTAGTTAGCTACTCTAGAGTAAGCATTAGGGTTCATCAGGATAATGAATATCACAACTCAACAATCCATAGTTGGGGCTAATCCCTCATAACTATTTGAACCCTAAATCTAACAAGTGAATCTACTCAGACATGGCTAAGTGATTCATAGCATCAAGGTAATAATAGAAATTCATAAGTTTAGAAGATTGAACACTTGATTCCTTTGAACAACAAATCTCTTTGTATATTCTTCTAAATCTAGAACTCTATAACCTTTGATGAAAATGAGAATAAGATGAAAATAATACTTTTATTAATGAAAGCACTAAGAGTATTAAAAAGCACACTGAGAATCAAAAGCATTCTAAGAATAAAAAGCATACTCTGCCAAAACACATAAGCATAACTATAAATATGAGTTCAATTAGGTTAAGAACTCGTCAGGGGCAATCTTGTAATATTGAGAGAACTTGGGCTTCAAGTTGGCTGAGTCAAACTTATTCTTCACGCTTGATATCGATCGATGGTACAAAGCGTACATCGATCGATGGAGTATCTCGATTTGTCATCTTCTACGGAAGCGTCGTCTATTGATTGCACAGGCTGTGTATCGATCGATATGTATCTCTGGATATCGACCTTGTTGTCTGATCTTCATAGTTATCTCGGGAAAACTCTCCTTTAAGCTCCATAAGGGCACCTAAATCATCACTTTACTGCAAAATGCTCCAGAACCTGAAAACATACCTAATAAACTCCAAAACATATATATATATTGTAAAATTATCTCAATACCATGGTTTAAAGTGGGTAAAACCCTTGGTAGATCAACTCCCCAGACTTATCCTTTTGCTTGTCCTCAAGCAAACACAATAGTTAGTCTTTGGAAGAAGTTTTTTAAAAAAAACAGCAGGGACTCAATCAAATCTTAACTTAAGATCATCACCTCTACTTTGTTGCAAGCCACATCTCATATCTATTAACTACAGAAGTACATTATACCATATCCTAGCTTAGCAACCAAATTCATCTAGCCAATCAACTTAGCAATCCTGTTTGTCTATCCCCTCTACTGATTTCATTTATGCATAAAATAAAAGTGTAGGCTTTACCTTGGGAGTATCGATCAAGGAACATTTGGATTCAACTCAAGCAAGTTTCAGGCATTCTCATTCTGGTTTCTTTTCTCCCTATATCCCCCTTCTCTGAATACCAAATTTTTCTTTTTCTTTTTCTTTTATATCAATCCCAATGAACAACAAATGTTCACCTTATTGATCATTCTACTTTTTCTAGCCTTTTCTGACAAAGTGTAGGCGGATAATGGGGTCATGGGTAATTTACCTCTCCCTCGCTTCCACAATGTGTGATCATTCCTTTGAATTAGAATAGTGGGGTAATGGGTAATGTACCTCTCCCTCTGCCTCTCAGGAAATCATCTCAATCTTTTTTTTTTGTTTTTTGGAATGCCAAAGGAAGAAGAGAAGGAAACCAAAATTATCAAGACTTTTACCTTCCAGACTTGCAGGAGGATTCCGATCCCTTGTATACCAAGCCCTAAGACAAGCAATATATGTCAGGTTAGGTTGGAAATCAGCTTTGGTTCTTCCAAACAATCATGAAAAGTGTCGTCATAGGTGACCGGTGATCCACTTTAGCATCTATAGTACTTTCTGCAATCAACAATTCTAAGAATTGTGCTAAAGAATTGTTAGATAAAAAGTAAAAAATTTTGAAATATCTTTGTCCCTTTCTTGACTCAATAAAACCAATTTGAAAACATTTAATGAGATCAAAAGGTAAAGTAGCATCAGTGATCTCCACTCCCCCAGACTTAAATCATACACTCTCCTCAGTGTATAACCAGTCGGAATTAGGGCATAAATAAATAATGTATAACTGATATCGAAAATTTGTGAACGATATACCTGACCGGAATTCCACGTATCGATCGATGGTGAGTCGCCTTCGTCGATCGTCATGGATAGGTCTATGTCGAGCGATGTCGATAGGATCATACCGGTCGATAGAGGTAGTGATCGTGTAGCATCTCTTCTGAAACTAATAAAACGAAAGTAAAAACTAAAAATAATATAAAACTAAGTAAGAAAATACCAAATAGTGGGTTGCCTCCCACTCAGCGCTTAGTTAAAGTCATTTAGCTTGACTATGGAGGTATGGTGGCTAGTGAGGTGAGTTGCAGGTACTTGTTGGGAAACAAGTATCCTCCTTGTCTTGTGATTCTTCAAAACATGAAGTTAAGAAGTTTCTTGTGGCTTCCTCCCTTCTGGTCATACTAGCTTTCAACCCTTGGACCTCATCTTGGATTCTTTGTAGCCACTCCTCAAGGCTCGCAATGTTGAATTCATGTTGTCCAATCTTGCTCTAGGTTTGTTCTAGATCAATACTCAGCTGCATGGTGTCGAGGTGTTGGATGGTTTTAACACGGGATGAGGTATTATCGCCCGATCTTTGTGTAGCTGTCTATGAATGTTTTCGATCTCCTTCTGAATTCCTTCTGTTGTGAATTCCAATCCTTGAACGTCACTCTGTACTTGGAACCACATCTTGTCGAGTAATCTGTATGCTTCATCTCTACAGGCTTCAATAGCTTTGTAGATATCTCCTGTTATTTCCTCAAGTTCTTCTCTGGTACAGAACTCTGGTGCTCTAATATCGGTCGATGTGTTGGGTAGGTCATCGATCGAGAGCGCCTGTAGGTGACTCTCGATAGGATTTTCTATGGTGGTATCCATAGTTCTCCATATGTTGTTCATTCGATGCATGATGTTGTTTCTGAGGTGTAAGCATTTGTCTTCCAAGGCTTTATTGTTGTGTTCGTCTGCTTTTCCCAGATCTATGTAGATGGTGTTAATAAGCTCGTTAATCTCTTGTTTGGTGTAAGGGATCGTTGGTGAAGAACTCGTATCGATCGATGCTGTTGTGGTTGTATCGGTCGATATCTGTTTCTGAGATTCCAGTTCTTCGCAAAGCGCATTCACTTCTTCTTGCAGGGCGTCCCTCTCTTTGCGAACTAATCCATTGGCAGTCTGAAGCAGATATAATTCTCCTTGAATTCATGCTTCGGCTCTTTCATGTTCAAACTTCAGTGATTCCTTTTCCCAGCTATGTTCACCAACTCTTCCATTGATCATGTGCGTGACCTCTGCTTGTGTGTAGATGATAGACCATGATTTTGACCCGCTTTTGGTCATATTTTCAATATGTTTTTATTATAAATATCTATGTTTTGGAGTTTATTAGGTCTGTTTTCAGGTTCAGAAGCATTTTGTGGTAAAGTGATGATTTAGGTGCCTTTTGGTGCTTAAAGAAGAGTTTTCCAAGATGACTATGAAGATCCGATATAAGAGATACATATCGATCGATACACACCATGTGTAATCGATCGATGACGCTTCCGTAGAAGTTGAAGTCGAGATCCTCCATCGATCGATGTACGCAATGTACCATCGATCGATACAGAGCGTGATGAGCAAGATGTATTTGGCAAACTTGAAGCCCAAGTTCTCACCAAATTACAAGACTGCCCATGACGAGTTTTTTTAACCTAATTGTACTCCCTATTTATACCTATGCCTATGATTCTTTAAGAACAAGAAGTTTTTGAAAGAGTTTTTGTATTCTATTCATTTTATCAATAAAAGTAGTTTATTTTCTTATTCTTTTGCTATGAATCTCTTGGCTATGTCTGATTAGATTCATATGTTAGATTTGGGGTTCAAATAGTTATGAGGGATTAGCCCCAACTACGGATTGTTGAGTTGTTATATTCATTATCCAAATGAACCCTAATGCTTACTCTAGACTTGCTACCAAGAGTATTGATTATGGAGTGACTAATCTAATAGTCATCTTCCTGAAATCATTTGGCTAAACTCAGACTCTATTAAGGAACGATGCGATAGCCGGTCTTATTGAAATTCTCGAGTGAACAATAGTTCGATCCGATCTGATACTTAATATCGATCGATGCTCTTCTAGGGTATCGATCGACGACATGCTTATATCGATCGACAATGCGATAGCAACATCGATCGATGCAGTCGGCAATCAGATCAATGGACGAGTCTAACTAGCGACAGCTATAGATTTGTCTAAGGATTGAAGTTCTCATATATTTGCAAGCAATTCGTTAACATCCATAGATCTATAATCCTGATTTTCTGAATAGTAACCTTGAATCTAACTATTTTCCTTCATTGTTTTCAAACCAAAACCTATTTTTTTAGCAACTTACCATTGCTACTTATTTTACTGTTTTAAACCTTTTTTCAACCTAGCTTAATCACTTAGGATTATATCTTTTGTGTCTCTAGTTCCTTGTAGTATGATTGAACCTCTTTTGATGAGAGTAATTCACTCCTTAGGATTATTTGAGTGATATCAAATTTGGTGCCGTTGCCGGGGAACTAAGATCACTATTATATTTAATCTGATCCAGTCTAGGTTATTTGTTATTTTATTTTTCTATCTTTTGACACAAAATATTTTTCTTTTTCTTTTTGTCTCTTTCAGGTACATGCCCAGCAATACTAGAAGCAACAAGAACAAGCAACTTTTGTACTCAGAAGATCCCAACAACCTAGAGCGTAGCATCCGCATGGACATACGCTCCGCATTGATCGATACGAATACTATCGTATCGACCGATACGCCCTTTTCACCGACGATCTCAACCGTTCGTCAACCGACACCTTCACCACCTCATCGATCGACATCAACAACCGTTCGTCGACCGATACCCTTCACTCGACATCGATCGATACACCACACCTTACATCGATCGATACTAACCGGCGAGACATGGTAGCGCCTATGATTCTCATACCCGATGAGAATGGAGACTCGCGTGATCAAGATGGTCACCTGCGGAATGCATAAGGGCAGAAGCTGAATGATCAGAAGGAGATCATTATTGAAGAGACTGCACCTACATGCATCATTCAACCTGTAGAGAAGACCAGAACTTTGGCTGACTACAACCGCCCCGATCAGTTCTATTCAAACCGATCAGCCATCCTACCTCCTGCCATCCAGAGAGGAGATTTTGAGCTCAAGCCGCAGTACTACACACTTGTGGGTCAAATCCCTTTTTGTGGTTTGCCCCATGAGCATCCTATGGACCATTTGGAGAGGTTCGAGAATCTTGTCACCCTAGTCAAAGCAAAAGGAGTCCCTCAAGACTATCTTTTCTGCAAGCTTTTCAAGTACTCTCTATCTGGAGAAGCTTTGCAGTGGCTAAGACAACTACCACAAGGTTCCCTTACCACCTGGAATGATATCAAGCAAGCCTTCCTGCGTAATTTCTTTGATGATTCACGTGCTGAAGACTGGAGGAAAAAGATTGCTAGATTAACCCAAGCCCCTGAAGAGTCATTCAAGGATACTTGGAACAGATTCAAGTCCTACCAGCGAGACTGCCCACACCACGGATTCAACCAAGTGCAACTACTCTGCACCTTCTATAGAGGCATCAGCCCCAATTTCAAGAGAGCCCTTGATACAGCTAGCGATGGCAACTTCACCACCAGGAATTCTCAGAATGCTATCAAGCTAATTGACAACTTAGCTTCCAGCAACAGCACAAGAAACTATATGAAGACTACATCATTCCCTGGGAAGGAGTATGTCAATGAAGTTCAAGCACAGCTAGACAACATTCAGAAGCTCCTAAACAAGCAGATCTGTGCAGTGGAATATTCAGAAATGGTAGAAGAAGATGTCAACTGGATTAGTGGAGCCAGTTTTAAGAGATCTGGTAACCAAGGAGTATTCAGAAACTTCACAAGCCAGAGAAGCAACTATAACAAGAATCCCCAGAAGCCCAACACTTTCTGTCAAGAGGTAGTAGAAGAGATTTAGAGATCTGATGATGAGAGTGAAAGAGAATTCGCCTACGACTACTATCGATCGATATCACCAGATCGACATCGATCGATATCACCTTTAGTTCGTCCATCGATTGACTTCGACGAGTGTCGATCGATGAACTCCGATGAAAACCCTCGCGAGTGCAATTCCGTCAAGATTATATCTCACGCCGAATTCGCCACACTTCACCCACATCCGCCCAGCCCTGTCATCGATCGACATGATGCCCCAATCATCGATCGACATCCAGACCTTGGCATCGCTCGACACACACCTACCAGTGTCGATCGATATGAAGTACCCCAACGCCGACTGCCACTTCCAAAAATCAACAGTGCAGGTCTTGACGCTTTCCGGAAGCGCTATTACACCACCAGAAACCCTAGAGCAGCCCTAAAAGAGAGACCCACGGATATTTTTGAGTCCATGGAGATAAAAATGGAAAATATGGGGAGAGTGCTCCGAAAAAGAAAAGAGAAGATACCTAAACCCTATAAAAGAGAAGCTAATGAGAAGGAGTTGTCAAGCTTCAGAAAAAGAGTCCTCAGAATACCTAAAGAGAAACCTTTTGAAGAAGCCTACTTTTCACATAGATTGTGGATGTTCTTCGGAGAATCAAAGGAGACAGAAGAAGACATCAGGAGGATGTTTAACCACGTCAGAGATAGCCTCAAGCAGAAGATTACACTGAAGAAGAAGAATGATCCAGAGAAGTTCACAATACCTTGCTCCATTAGAGGTGTTGAGTTCCCACGTGCCCTTTGTGACACAGGATCCGGAGTTAGCATCCTACCCAAGCTCATGGCAGATCATCTAGGTCTGAAGATAGAGCCTTCTGAAGAAACCTTCATCTTTGTAGATTGTTCTCAGCAGAGTTCTGGAGGCATCGTTCGCAACCTTGAGGTACAGATTGGAGAAACCCTAATTCCTACAGACTTCCATATCCTCTCCAACAAGCTCAACTTCAAGACTTCTCTACTACTTGGAAGAGCCTTCTTAGCCACAGTTGGAGCTGTTTGTGACCTCCAAACAAACAAGCTCTGCCTAACCCTAGTCAACCCTTCCATTCACTACGATCATGTACCAGTAATCAAGTTCCCAAGGGCAGCCAGCTCAACACTCGTAGCCACATGTTTCTGTGCCAACGAATTTGATTATATGGAAGAGTATGACCCCGACAAAGCCGTATCGACCGATGACACCACTACTCCATCGATCGATATCCTTGCACCACCATCGACCGACAGTCCTAACCGACCATCGCTCGATGGAGCCTACCGACGAACCGAAGCCGAGTTCCCAGAAGCCGATTTTAACGCAGACGATTGGGAAAACGATCACTACTTGCCCGAGCTTGTTGGTATCAATACTCAGGAGGAGTATGATGAAGATTATGAGGAGGAACGAGCTATAGAGTACCGATTTCTTCGAGAAGATGAAGAACAACCTCCAATCCCGACCTTCATCCGACGAGCATCGACCGATACGACACCTGGTCCATCGATCGATATGCCCTACCCCAGATCGCGCAAACGATGGTTCGAATCAACAAGCGATGAACCTTACTACAGACCAGTCTATGTCCCACACGAACCACGAGACGGAGATTACTCGATTGGAAGCTGGGCCAGCGGTTATCACGAAAGTTTTGCAGTCGATACAGCACCCCTACAAGCCGCAACTCAACCTGCAGATCCTGTATCGCTCGACAGGGAGTACAGGCCATCGACCGATACGCCTTACAAGCCATCGATCGACGAAGACCTTTCTCCATCGATCGATATAATTCACAGACCACCATCCGAGGTACAAACACCTAAATTTGATTTAAATTCACTAATTCTGGATGAGTTTGGTATTTTCAGGGATTCCGATGGTCATGCACGTGCTATAGACGAGAGAATCATTCCTATCTCCCCAGAAGATGTTGCAGACTTACTCCAGATGGCCAATGGACCTATCATCGAAAACGACCCGAACCAGATAAAACGCCCATCGACCGATGCATGGAGACGAGCATCGATCGATACCCACCGAGAGTACGGGCAGAGAGCTTTCCGAAACGGAGAACGTCGTTTCTTTTGGGAAAAGAAAGACGAATTTGGAGTCTACAGAGATGAATCTGGCCATGCACGAGCAGTAAACGGAGACATCATCCCTATCACCAAAGAAGAGATGGAAAACTTTCTGAAGAGAGCCTCACTGTTTGGTCGCTCTTGTTTCTGCCTACCAGGATATGCTGATCAGTTTGCTAAAGGAGTTCCCGATGGCAAGCTCTACACACAGAACGAAGTCACCTACATGCTAGATGGCCTTACCAGCGATCACAACTGGAAGATAGCAAGCGCGAAATTTGACCTTGAAGATAAACTATCAAGATTTCGAAGTGAAATGGTATGGCAAACCAGCCACAATGACAAAGTACGAAGGACACGAGACGCACTACAAGACGAAGTCAACACCCTCCGCGCACAACTACAGTCTCAACCACAGCCATCGACCGATACAGACCCCCCTGCATCGATCGATACAGCCGTCCAACACCCGATCGAGCACCACTTACAGAAACTATCGATCGATGACAAACCCAGTCCATCGATTGACACACGTGCTCCAGAATTCTGTACCAAGGAAGAATTTGAAGAAACCACAGCCGAGATAAACAAATCAATTGAAGCTTGTGAGAACGAAGATTACTATCTACTGGACAAGTATTGGCTCCCAGTGCAGAATGATGTTAACAGTTTGGACCTGAGAGTGGAAGACATCCAGAAGGAGGTAGCAGATATCCAAAGACAGCTGGCCAGCCGACCTGGCCCATCGCCATCGATCGACGACGCACCCAACGCATCGATCGATATGCAACCTCCAACCTCAACCGAAGATCCACCACACCACGATACCATGCAGCGCACAACAGAACATATCTACAGCATGATTGGCAACCATCAGTATAGTATTGCCAACTTAGAACGGTGGTTCGAAGATATCCATGCAAAAGTTTATGGTTTAAAGACTAGTATGACCAGAAGTGAGAAGGCCACAAGAAGCTTTCTAACCTCTTGGTTTGATGAAACAAAAGAACAGGAGGACACTTGTTTAGCAACAAGTACCTGCAGCCCACCTCACTAGCAACCATACTTCCATAGTCAAGCTAAACTGACTTTAAACAAGCGCTGAGTGGGAGGCAACCCACTGTTAGGTATTTTACTAACTTATTTTATTTTATTTTTACTAACTAGTTTTGTTTTTATTTGTTTTTAGGAAGCTAGACACACGATCTATACCTATCGACCGATACGACCAGTCGATATCGCTCGACACAGACAACCACGCATCGATCGACGATGGCGACTCACCATCGATCGATACCCATAGCGGTTAGGTATATCGTTTCCAATTTTCGATATCAGTTACACATATTTAATTTTTCTTAAGCTCTAACTCCAACTAGTTATATACACTGAGGACAGCGTATGATTTATGTCTGGGGGGAGTTGATTACTGATGCTACTTTACCTCTTTTTGATATTTTTGATAAAGTTTTCAAAAAATTGGTTTTATTGAGTCAAGAAAGGGAAAAAATTTCAAAGTCATACTTTTTATCTTACCACTCTTTAGCACCAATCTTAGGTTTATTGATTGAAGAAAGTACTATAGATGCTAAAGCGGATCACCGATCACCTATGTCAACACTTTCATGATTGTCTGGAAGAACCAAAGCTGATTTCCAATCTAACCTGACATCTATTGCTTGTCTTGGGGCTTGGTATACAAGTGATCGGAATCCTCTTGCAAGTCTGGAAGGTAAAAATCTCAAAAAATTTGGTTTCCTTCTTTCCTTCCTTCGGCATCCCCAGAAAATAAAAGTTTGAGATATTTCCTGAGAGGGAGAGGTACATTACCTATGACACCACTATTCTAAATCAAAGGAATGATCACAGCGAGGGAGAGGTACATTACCTATGACCCCACTATTCGCTTACAAATTGAGAAAGATCAATAAGATGAACATTAACTATTCATTGAGATTGATATAAAAGAAAGAAGAGTTGGGATTCAGAGAAGGGGGATAAAGAAAAAAAGGGAACCAGGATGAGAATGCCTGAAAACTTGTTTGAGTTGAATCCAAGTGTTCCTTGATCGATACTCCCAAGGTAAAGCCTACACCTTTATTTTTATGCATAAATGGAATAAGTAGAGGGGATAGACAGACAAGGAATGTTTAAGTTGATTGGCTAGATGATTAGGTTGTTAAGCTAGGATATGGTATAATGTACTTCTGTAGTTGATGGAATAAGATGTGGTTTGCAACAAAGTAAGAGGTTATGATATTTAAGTTAAGATTTTGATTGAGTCCCTGCTGTTTTTAAACTTCTTTTCAAGACTAACTTGATGTTTGCTTGAGGACAAGCAAAAGGTTAAGTCTGGGGGAGTTGATAGACCATGATTTTGACCCGCTTTTGGTCATATTTTTAATATGTTTTTATTATAAATGTCTATGTTTTTGAGTCTATTAGGTATGTTTTCAGGTTCAGGAGCATTTTGTGGTAAAGTGATGATTTAGGTGCCTTTTGGTGCTTAAAGAAGAGTTTTCCAAGATGACTATGAAGATCCGATATAAGAGATACATATCGATCGATACACACCCTGTGTAATCGATCGATGACGCCTCCGTAGAAGTTGAAGTCGAGATCCTCCATCGATCGATGTACGCAATGTACCATCGATCGATACAGAGCGTGATGAGCAAGATGTATTTGGCCAACTTGAAGCCCAAATTCTCACCAAATTACAAGATTTCCCCTGACGAGTTTTTTTAACCTAATTGTACTCCCTATTTATACATATCCCTATGATGCTTTAAAAACAAGAAGTTTTTGAAAGAGTTTTGTATTCTATTCATTTTAGCAATAAAAGTATTTTCTTTTCTTATTCTTTTGCTATGAATCTCTTGGCTATGTTTGAGTAGATTCATATGTTAGATTTGGGGTTCAAATAGTTATGAGGGATTAGCCCCAACTATGGATTGTTAGGTTGTTATATTCATTATCCAAATGAACCCTAATGCTTACTCTAGACTTGCTACCTAGAGTATTGATTATGGAGTGACTAATCTAATAGTCATCTTCCTGAAATCATTTGGCTAAACTCAGACTCTATTAAGGCACGATGCGATAGCCGGTCTTATAGAAATTCTCGAGTGAACAATAGTTCGATCCGATCTGATACTTAATATCGATCGATCCTCTTCTAGGGTATCGATCGACGACATGCTTATATCGATCGACACTGCAATAGCAACATCGATCGATGCAGTCGGCAATCAGATCAATGGACGAGTCTAACTAGCGACAGCTATAGATTTGTCTAAGGATTGAAGTTCTCATATATTTGCAAGCAATTCGTTAAGACATCCATAGATCTATAATCCTGATTTTCTGAATAGTAACCTTGAATCTAACTATTTTCCTTCATTGTTTCCAAACCAAAACCTATTCTCTTTAGCAACTTACCATTGCTACTTATTTTTTTTACTGTTTTAAACTTTTTTTCAACCTAGCTTAATCACTTAGGATTATATCTTTTGTGTCTCTAGTTCCTTGTGGATTCGATCCGTAAGTACTACGATTGAACCTCTTTTGATGAGAGTAATTCACTCCTTAGAGTAATTTGAGTGATGTCAAATTTGGCGCCGTTGCCGGGGAACTAAGATCATTATTAGATTTAATCTGATTGAGTCTAGGTTATTTGTTATTTTATTTTTCTATCTTTTGACAAAAAACCTTTTTCCTTTTCTTTTTGTCTCTTTCAGGTACATGCCCAGCAGTACTAGAAGCAACAAGAACAAGCAGCTTTTGTACTCAGAAGATCCCAACAACCTAGAGCGTAGCATCCGCATGGACATACGCTCCGCATTGATCGATACGAATACTATCGTATCAGTAGAGCTTGCAAACTGGAAATTCTTTAGCAAACTGTTCAGCGTGTTCTGGTAAACAAAAACAAGAGCGCTCCATCATTGAGGCTCTATTCAGTAATTTTCCCATATCTTCTTTGGAAACATGGATGATATCTCCATCTGCGAAACCATACTCATCTCTGTAGATTCCATATTCGTCTTTCTTTTCCCACAAGAATCCACGAATCCTGAATTTGAAAGCTCGTTTCCCAAATTCCCGACGTATGTCGTTCGATGTGAGTCTCCACGTATCGATCGATGCTTGTTGAAATTCTGGATATGCTGAGTTGAGATGAATGTTTTCTGCACCATCTTGTTTGTCTGAGGTATCTTGAATTGTTTGTTGCTGGTGCTGATCTTTCGTATAGATGGGTTGCTGTGTGAAGGGGCTGACTGATCCATTGGTCATTTGAAGAATGTCTGGAACGTCTTCTTTGGAGATTGGAAGGATTCTTCCATCCATTTCTCGTGCATGACCATCTGGATCCCTGAAAATACCAAACTCATCCGGAATTAGTAAGGTAAAATCGAAGTTATGTGTTTGTACCTCGGATGGTGTAGTGGTATGATCGGTCGATTGATTGAGGAACGTGCCGATCGATTGATGTTGTTCCGTGTCAGTCAATACGTCTGCTTCTGGTTTAGTCGCATGTGTCAGTGGTTTTGTATCCACTGCGAAACTTTCGTGGTAATTGGTTGCCCAACTTCCAATTGAGTAGTCTCCGTCTTGTGTATCATCATCATGTGGGACATAGATTGGTACATTGTAGCGGTTGCCGCTCGGTGGTTCGAACCGTCTTTTGAGCGATCTTGGTTGGTGCATATCGGTCGATGGAGAGTAGTCTCTGTCGATCGATGCTCTGAAGATGAAGGTTGGTAGAGGAGGTCTTTCTTCATCTTCCCGAAGAAATATGTACTATGTGGCTCGTTCTTCTTCATAATCTTCAGCATACTCCTCCTGAGTAGAGATGCTAGCCAGTTCTGGGATGTAATGATCGTTCTCCCAATTATCTACGTTAAAGTCGCCGTCTGGAAACTCCTCTTCGATCTCTTGGAATAGCATGTCGATCGATGACCAGGTATGCTCGTCGGTTGACTCCAGTTGACTGGTATCGGTTGATGGAATATGTCTTCCGTCGGTCGATACATCTTCCTCTGTCTCGTACTCGGCCATTGAATCATACTCGTGGGCACTTAAGCAAGCTGCTACGAGTGCTGAGCTCTTTGTCCTTGAAATATTGATGACTTGGACCGGATTGTAGTGGATGGTAGGGTCAATTAGGGTTAGGCATAGCTTATTGGATTTCAGGTCACAAACAGCTCCAACTGTTACTAAGAAGGCTCTTCCAAGCAGTAGAGATGTTTAGAAGTTGAGCTTGATGTCCTGGACGTGGAAATCTGTAGGAATTAGGGCATCTCCAATCTGTACGTCAATATTTCGAACTATGCCTCCAAAATTCTGCTGAGAACAATCCACGAAGATGAAAGATTTTTCAGTAGGCTAAACTCAGACTCTATTAAGGCACGATGCGATAGCCGGTCTTATAGAAATTCTCGAGTGAACAATAGTTCGATCCGATCTGATACTTAATATCGATCGATCCTCTTCTAGGGTATCGATCGACGACATGCTTATATCGATCGACACTGCAATAGCAACATCGATCGATGCAGTCGGCAATCAGATCAATGGACGAGTCTAACTAGCGACAGCTATAGATTTGTCTAAGGATTGAAGTTCTCATATATTTGCAAGCAATTCGTTAAGACATCCATAGATCTATAATCCTGATTTTCTGAATAGTAACCTTGAATCTAACTATTTTCCTTCATTGTTTCCAAACCAAAACCTATTCTCTTTAGCAACTTACCATTGCTACTTATTTTTTTTACTGTTTTAAACTTTTTTTCAACCTAGCTTAATCACTTAGGATTATATCTTTTGTGTCTCTAGTTCCTTGTGGATTCGATCCGTAAGTACTACGATTGAACCTCTTTTGATGAGAGTAATTCACTCCTTAGGGTAATTTGAGTGATATCAAATTTGGCGCCGTTGCCGGGGAACTAAGATCATTATTAGATTTAATCTGATTCAGTCTAGGTTATTTGTTATTTTATTTTTCTATCTTTTGACACAAAACCTTTTTCCTTTTCTTTTTGTCTCTTTCAGGTACATGCCCAGCAGTACTAGAAGCAACAAGAACAAGCAGCTTTTGTACTCAGAAGATCCCAACAACCTAGAGCGTAGCATTCGCATGGACATACGCTCCGCATTGATCGATACGAATACTATCGTATCAGTAGAGCTTGCAAACTGGAAATTCTTTAGCAAACTGTTCAGCGTGTTCTGGTAAACAAAAACAAGAGCGCTCCATCATTGAGGCTCTATTCAGCAATTTTCCCATATCTTCTTTGGAAACATGGATGATATCTCCATCTGCGAAACCATACTCATCTCTGTAGATTCCATATTCGTCTTTCTTTTCCCACAAGAATCCACGAATCCTGAATTTGAAAGCTCGTTTCCCAAATTCCCGACGTATGTCGTTCGATGTGAGTCTCCACGTATCGATCGATGCTTGTTGAAATTCTGGATATGCTGAGTTGAGATGAATGTTTTCTGCACCATCTTGTTTGTCTGAGGTATCTTGAATTGTTTGTTGCTGGTGCTGATCTTTCGTATAGATGGGTTGCTGTGTGAAGGGGCTGACTGATCCATTGGTCATCTGAAGAATGTCTGGAACGTCTTCTTTGGAGATTGGAAGGATTCTTCCATCCATTTCTCGTGCATGACCATCTGGATCCCTGAAAATACCAAACTCATCCGGAATTAGTAAGGTAAAATCGAAGTTATGTGTTTGTACCTCGGATGGTGTAGTGGTATGATCGGTCGATTGGTTGAGGAACGTGCCGATCGATTGATGTTGTTCCGTGTCAGTCAATACGTCTGCTTCTGGTTTAGTCGCATGTGTCAGTGGTTTTGTATCCACTGCGAAACTTTCGTGGTAACTGGTTGCCCAACTTCCAATTGAGTAGTCTCCGTCTTGTGTATCATCATCATGTGGGACATAGATTGGTACATTGTAGCGGTTGCCGCTCGGTGGTTCGAACCGTCTTTTGAGCGATCTTGGTTGGTGCATATCGGTCGATGGAGAGTAGTCTCTGTCGATCGATGCTCTGAAGATGAAGGTTGGTAGAGGAGGTCTTTCTTCATCTTCCCGAAGAAATATGTACTATGTGGCTCGTTCTTCTTCATAATCTTCAGCATACTCCTCCTGAGTAGAGATGCTAGCCAGTTCTGGGATGTAATGATCGTTCTCCCAATTATCTACGTTAAAGTCGCCGTCTGGAAACTCCTCTTCGATCTCTTGGAATAGCATGTCGATCGATGACCAGGTATGCTCGTCGGTTGACTCCAGTTGACTGGTATCGATTGATGGAATATGTCTTCCGTCGGTCGATACATCTTGCTCTGTCTCGTACTCCGCCATTGAATCATACTCGTGGGCACTTAAGCAAGCTGCTACGAGTGCTGAGCTCTCTGTCCTTGAAATATTGATGACTTGGACCGGATTGTAGTGGATGGTAGGGTCAATTAGGGTTAGGCATAGCTTATTGGATTTCAGGTCACAAACAGCTCCAACTGTTACTAAGAAGGCTCTTCCAAGCAGTAGAGATGTTTAGAAGTTGAGCTTGATGTCCTGGACGTGGAAATCTGTAGGAATTAGGGCATCTCCAATCTGTACGTCAATATTTCGAACTATGCCTCCAAAATTCTGCTGAGAACAATCCACGAAGATGAAAGATTTTTCAGTAGGCTCTATCTTCAGACCTAGATGGTCTCCCATGATCTTGGGTATCATTCTAACTCAAGATACTGTGTCGCAGAGAGCACGAGGGAACTGAACACCTCTTATTGAACATGGTATTGTGAACTTCCATGGATTGCTATTCTTCTCCAATGTGATCTTCTTCTTTAGACTGTCTCTGACTTGGTGAAACATTCTCTTGATGTCTAAGCTGTCTCCTTGGTTTCTATGAAAAGCATCCACAATCTGTGTGAAAAGTAGTCTTCTTCAAAGGGTTTCTCTTTAGGTATTCTCAAAACTCTCTTTCTAAAGCTTGACAATTCTTTCTCATTAGCTTCGCTTTTATAAGGTGTGGGAATCTTCTCTTTCCTTTTTCTGAGAACTCTTCCATGATTTTCCTTTTCTATCTCCATGGGCTCAAAGATATCCGTGTGTCTCTTCATGATGGCGGTGGGAAGGTTACTGGGAGTTTTAGACTGCTCCTGGAGTGCATTAAGTCGTGCAACATCTATCTTTGGAAGTTGCATTTGACGTTGGGGTACTGTATATCGGGCGACAAATGGAGTATGTCGGTCGATATCTCTAGCTTTGTATCGATCGACGGGTGAGTATGTCTGTCGATCGATAGGTGTAGTGTTGATTCTGAAAGGGATGGGGGGATGTGGGTGTCATGGTGCAAAGGCTTCATGTGACATAATCTTGACGGCACTGCACTCGTGAGGGGTTTCCTCAAAATCCATCGATCGATACTCGTCAAAGTCTATCTATCTCTTCACTAGGAGTGATATTGATCGATTCTGGTTAGACGGTGTCGATCGATACATGTCGAATCCGATGTATGTTTCCCTCTCATCTTCAGAATTTTGCAGCTTCTCATGATTCACCACTTGCCAAAAGTCATCATCCAGGATGGCATTCACGTGGTGGTTAGTAGCAAACTCTCCCATTCCTTTTGATAAAGCTTCTTGCTTCTTTAGTGCTTCTCCTTTTTGAACTACCTGAGTCTCTAATTTCTTCACATAGGTGCTTAAGGCATCAAGCTTTGTGTTGAGGTTGGTGTAGACAGAGTTGATCTTTCCATTGAAGTCCATCTGAAGTTTCTGCTGACTCTCAAGAACCTTGTCTAGCATCTCTTCTAGTTTACTTTCTTGGATGGGTGGGGGTAGATTTGAGTAGAATGAATTTCCATAACTCATGTTGTTGTTGAGGTTGCTGCTGCTGTAGTTGTTAGGCTTCTGTGAACTATGGTTGAAGTTGCTTTTCTGTCTTGCGAAGTTTTTGTATCCTCCTTTGTTACTAGACCTCTGAAATCCTGCTCCACTGATCCAGTTCACATTTTCTTCAGTTTATTCCTCTTCAGCTACAGTTTTTGCATCCTCTACTGAGCAAATCTGTGTGTTTAGTAGCTTCTGAACATTACCCAGCTGTGCTTGCACTTCATTAATCTGTTCCTTCCCAAGAAATGATGTAGCTTTTGTCTTCACAGTGTTCTTTGCGCTGTTGCTTGAAGCTAGGTTATCAATTAACTTCAGAGCCTTTTTCGGATTCCTGGTGGTTAAGTTTCCTTCACTAGCTGTATCAAGAGCCATCTGATACTTCAAAGTGATGCCTCTGTAGAAAGTACAGAGCAGTTGCCCTTTGTTGAATCCGTGGTGTGGACAATCTCGCTGGTAGGATTTGAATATGTTCCATGTATCTTTAAATAATTCTCTAGGATCAGAGTGAATGTAGAAATTTTCCACCTTTATTCTTCAACGCGTGAGTCATCAAAGAAGTTGCGCATGAATGTATTTTTTATATCGCTCCAGGTTGTGAGAGAACCTTGTGGTAGTTTCCTCAGCCAATGCAAAGCTTCTCCAGATAAGGAGTATTTAAAAAGCTTGCAGAGAAGATAGTCTTGAGGGACTCCATTGGCTTTTATGACAGTTATGAGATACACGAACCTCTCCAGATGGTCCATAGGATGCTCATGGGACAACCCGCAGAAGGGTATTTTTCCTACAAGTGTGTAGTACTGCATCTTGAGCTCGAAATCTCCTCTCTGAATAGCAGGAGGGCGGATGGCTGATCACTTGGTATAGAACTGATCCAGACGGTTGTAGTCAGCCAAAGTTCTAGCTCTGATAGCCTCTTTTATAGGTTGAATGAGGTATGTAGGTGCAGTTTCTTCCTCAGGAATGATTTCCTTCTGAGCATTCAGCATCTGACCTGCTGCATTACGCAGGTGACCATCTCGATCACGCAAGTCTCCATTCTCATCAGTAGTGAGAATAATAGTCGCTACCATGTCTCGCCGGTAAGTATCGATTGATTTAAGATGACGTATATCGATCGATGTCGGATGAAAGATTTCGGTCAACAAACGGTTGTTGATGTCGTCGATCAATGGAAAGGTGCGAGTATCAGTCGACGAAGAAGGTGTCTCGGTCGACTGTGGTAAGCTAGTGTCGGTCGACGAACAGTTGTTGATGTCGATCGATGTGGAACGTAATTCTTTGCGGATGCCCCGTTCCAAACTGTGGGGGTCTTCTGAGTACACAAGTTGGGAGTTCTTGTTGCTTCTAGTACTGCTGGGCATGTACCTGGAAAGACAAGAAAAAAATTTTGTGTCAGAAGATGATTAAGCAGTAACAAGTAACCTAGACCTAATCAGATTAAATCTAATAGCGATCAAAGTTCCTCGGCAACGGCGCCAAATTTGATATCACTCAAATTACCCTAAGGAATGAATTACTCTCTCAAATAAGAGGTTCAGTTGTAGTACTTAGGGATCGAATCCACAAGGAACTAAGGAACACAAAAGATATAATCCTTAGTGATTATACTAGATTAATTAAGTTTAAAAGTAAATTGCAGTTCTGAGCAATGGTAAGTTGCTCAAGAAAATTGGTTTAGGTTTTAAACAATAAGAGAAAGTAGTTAGATTCAAGGTTACTATTCAGATAATCAGGATTATAATGCTACAGATGTCTTAATAAGTTTCTTGCAAGATATTAAAGAACTTCAACTCTTAGATAAGTCTATTAGCAATCGCTATCTAGACTCGTCCATTGATCTGACTGCCGGCAATATCGACCGATGTTTTGACAGCGATATCGGACGATATAGGTTGCCGTCGATCGATTACTATATAGGAGTATCGATCGATATAGCTTCAGATCGAATTGAATATGTGTTCACCAAGATCATAGACCGGCTCTCGTTCGTCCCTAGAGGATCTCAGCTTAATGCCAAATGATTTCAGGATAATGATTAACAAGTTAAATCATTCCAGGATCATACTCTAGTTAGCTATTCTAGAGTAAGCATTAGGGTTCATCAGGATAATGAATATCACAACTCAACAATCCATAGTTGGGGCTAATCCCTCATAACTACTTGAACCCCAGATCTAACAAGTGAATCTACTCAAACATGGCTAAGTGATTCATAGCATCAAGGTAATAATAGAAATTCATAAGATTAGAAGATTGAACACTTGGTTCCTTTGAACAAAAAATCTCTTTGTATATTATTCTAAATCTAGAACTCTATAACCTTTGACGAAAATGAGAATAATATGAAAAGAATACTTTTATTAACGAAAACACTAAGAGTATTAAAAAGCACACTAAGAATCAAAAGCATTCTAACAATAAAAATCATTCTAAGAATAAAAAGGATACTCTGCCAAAACACATAGGCATAACTATAGATATGAGTTCAATTAGGTTAAAAACTCGTCAGGGGCAATCTTATAATATTGAGAAAACTTGGGCTTCAAGTCAGCTGAGTCAAACTTATTCATCACGCTCGATATCGATCGATGGTACAAGGCGTACATCGATCGATGGAGTATCGTGATTCGTCATCTTCTACGGAAGCGTCGTCGATCGATTACACAGGCTGTGTATCGATCGATATGTATCTCTGGATATCGACCTTGTTGTCTGATCTTCATAGTTATCTCGGGAAAACTCTCTGTGGGAACCGAGATTCACACTTGTCGATTTCCGTTAAATAAGGAAACTTAGGAAAACCCTAATTTCCCAGAGGAACCGGATCTCTGCGAAAGCCACCGACAAGTAACCAAATAAATGCGGAAAATATGAAAAACGCAATAAAACGAATTTATAAAGAAAGTCGATCTTATTTCCGATTCGCGTAAGAGCGTTGCGATCATTACAAGGAATTACAAAGGCTTTTGCCACAGGGGCCATCAGCGATTTACAAACATAAAACCCTAGATCTAGTCGAGTCGCAGCTCGATAACGAAAGACGGAAAAAGATAGGAAAACAGGTTTGATTGATTTCGGACTGAACCTTATGAAAGGCTGCCTACGTACCCCTTTCGGGGATCAAGTCGAACGTAGTTCAGTTGATAGAGCTGGACCAGAGATCGAACTGCCTGGGCGAGTTCGTCTAGTAATTGAGCGCCAGTCATAGAAACCGAACTTGTGGAGAAAAAGCCTAAGTTTCTAAGTGTGGAAAATTCTAAGTCTAGAAAAGTTGTAAAAGTCTCAGATGAGAGCTCTGGATTTCGTCCCCTTGCTTCTGCCCTATGCCTCTTGCTTATATACTCCCTTCCTAGGCGGTTTAGTCTTTCCATTTCGCCCAGATTCGAGTTTAATGGGAATCTTCCATTTATCTCGATCTTTCCTTTTTTTCCCGCGGAAATCTTCTGTTTATCCTCAAACTTGACATTTATCTTCAAGTTTGACATTTATCTTCTTTCTGCGAGTAAATTGCCAAAACGTCGTCGTATCTTCGGGTTGGACTTCGTTTAAAGTCGCGAGTGGCTTTTATCGCGTTTTATGACTTTGCGAGCCGTTTTGCGATAAATACGTTTTACGACTTTAGACGAGATCGTTTCCTGATACGATACCGTTTTTAGATAGGTTGGGGAGTCTCTAGTTCGCCATTGGGGAGTCTCTAGTTCGCCGTTGACGAGATCGTTTCCTGATACGATACCTCTTAGTTCGCCGTTGGGGAGTCTTTGGCTTAGTTCGCCAGCAGGCGAACTAGTCGGGGAGTGCCTAGTTCGCCTGCTGGCGAACAAAGCCAAGCTGGCTTAGTTCGCCAGCAGGCGAACTAGTCGTGACTAGTTTGCGTTCTGCGGCGGTTTCGGTTTTTCGCGGTTTTGTAAAAAGATTTCTCGAGTTTTATAAAAAGATTCTCGAGTTTTATAAAATGATTCTCGAGTTTTATAAACGATCTTCGAGTTTTATAAAACGGCTTCTCGAATTTTATAAAACGATCCTTGAGTTTTATAATACGATCTTCGAGTTTTATAAAACGGTTTCTCGAGTTTTATAAAACGATCTTCGAGTTTTATAAAATGATCTTCGAGTTTTATAAAACGGCTTCTCGAGTTTTATAAAACGATCTTCGAGTTTTATAGAACGGCTTCTCGAGTTTTATAAAACGATCTTCAAGTTTTATAAAACGATCTTCGAGTTTTATAAAACGGCTTCTCGAGCTTTATAAACGATCCTCGAGTTTTATAAATCGATCTTCGAGTTTTATAAAACAGCTTCTCGAGTTTTATAAAAAGATTCTCGAGTTTTATAAACCGATTCTCGAGTTTTATAAAATGATTCTCGAGTTTTATAAAACGATTCTCGAGTTTTATAAAATGATTCTCGAGTTTTATAAAACGGTCTTCGAGTTTTACAAAACGATTCTCGAGTTTTATAAAACGATTCTTCGAGTTTTAAAAAACGATTCTTCGAGTTTTATAAAACGATTCTTGAGTTTTATAAAACGATTCTCGAGTTTTATAAAACGATTCTCGATTTTTATAAAACGATTCTCGAGTTTTATAAAACGGTCTTTGAGTTTTATAAAACGATTCTTGAGTTTTAAAAAACGATTCTTCGAGGTTTATAAAACGATTCTCGAGTTTCATAAAACGATTCTTGAGTTTTATAAAACGATTCTCGAGTCTTATAAAACGATTCTTCGAGTTTTATAAAACGATTCTTGAGTTTTATAAAACGATTCTTGAGTTCTATAAAAGGATTCTTCGAGTTTTATAAAACGATTCTTGAGTTTTATAAAACGATTCTCGAGTTTTATAAAACGATTTCTTTTATATTTTCTGCGGAGACTTTTTGCCATTGATTCCGTTGTGACCGATTTTGACACCAACAGTTAGCCCCCCAGCTCGCTAGAATCTTGAGCGTAAAGTTCTTGCGAGTGGTTAGCCAGTTTTAGTTAAGTTAGGCGGAATTAATGGTTGGAAATGTCCATTGAAAGTGATCTTTCCACTCTCCAGGGAGCGAAAATCGTTTAAGATTAGGGCTTCGCCTTGTGAAGGCTGCCTACATACCCTTTTGAGGGGATCAAGCCTTTCGTAGTTCGTTTTGGAGTTAAGGTTCATATGACCTATTTCCTAGCAAGACCTTTACGGTCTAGTTATATGTCGTGTAGGAATTATCGAGCATATTGATGTCGATGGCATCTGGACCTTTGCCGGCCTTAAGACTAGCCATGTAGGCCGTTTTGTCTGGCCGAGCGTGGCCGTTATAGTTTTCGGACTGGCCGTGTGCGGCTCTGAATCCCTGCCGCTTTTGCGGCTTTATTAAAAATCAGTTTGCGTTTTTAAGAGCGTGTTTGTTATTCGTATGAATGTAGCGGGAAGAATATGAGTTTATATTGAGGGAGGTCCGCGAGTTGTCGTCTCGCATTCCTTTTTCCCTTAGTGTATCGCCTTGTTCGTTTGCCCGTTTTAGGATGTTTAGTAAATCGAGTGAGCATTTAGAGATAGACGAAGAGACATGCCTTTAGGATCTCGATTCATGCCTTGAGACGTTAACGACCAGTGTGCTGGGTTTAGGGCAAGCCCTAGGTTTACTTTCGGATTGAGGCTAAGTGATGACTAGTCGGCTTTCGTTTTGCCTGTTGTGATTTTAACCTGATTCCATACCGATTTAGAATCCGCGATAGGTTCTCGGCTTATACAATTCGTCTGGTTGGAACCGAGCATCTCACCGGAACAATTTCTAAGTTGCCCGGAAGTGCTGAACAAAAGTTTGGATTTCTTTTATAGCGCTATTACCCTTGTGTCGGGTGTTCGAGAGCTATCTCTGCGAGATAACTTAAGTTTGTTTAGGACTGTTGCGAGTTTGTTGTGATCAGCAACAAAAATTTTAGGCGATAAATGTTTACGTTTTTTTGGCCTTCGCGAAGGATAAGTACGTTAAGAAGTTTTGCGTAATTTTATAGTCGCGGACGGACTGTTAGGTATTCCAAAAAATGACTTTATCTAGGAATGTACTTATGTCGAAAAAACTAATCTCCGGGCGTCTGCGACGTCTAGCAGTGCCGAAAGTTGGTTTTTATTTTATATGCCGCGTTTCGTGTTCGGAACGTTTTGCGGGCTCGAAGATGTTTCCCGGTGTTGCAAGGGTTTTGTTTTAACCCTGCTTTGCAGGAACACTTTGGTTCATTTGCGGATATTCGCAATTAAAACTTACATTCCTATTTGGATGTTAGGTAGTTTTATGATTTGTGCTAGAGCAATTAGGACCGAGAGTTCGTGTAAGTTGTTTCGCCGAAACGAAGCGTTTTTCGTTGCAGTGCTTTGTGAAGTGTTGACCTTCCGAGATTCGTACGGCTTTAGGAGCTCTGGTACGAGTGTTTTCTTATAAGTCGGATTTTGTAGGCAACTTGCTTCGGAAATAGAGTGAATTGCGAGAATACAGAACTTAGCCGATTTTTGACAAGTTTGCATTATCCGTTGAATGTATTGGCTTGGCGTGAAGGTTGTGTTCAGCCGCACAGCCAAGGTCGTATTTGGTAGAGGATTAGACCGCGACACTTTCGTGCTTTCGAAAAGGTCGAGTCGGTTTGTAAACTTGGCATTGAAGTGAAGCGCGATCGGACAATAGCCAAGTAGCGTTTGTCAAGCTTCATATGCTAAGTATGCCCGTGTTTATAGAAAACATTTTTCCATTGTAGGTTTGATTTATACGATGAAAGTTTCGTATAAACTTTCCTTTGTATGGAAGTTGTTTCTTTTTTACTCGAGGGAGACAGATCCTAAGAAGCTCGATGCAGAGCCCGTGCGGAGTCGTTTGCGGGGCGGTCTCATTCTCGGATGTAAACGAGAGGTATGAGAGCGGATGCTCGTGAACCGATGGGCTTAAGAGTGAGATCTTTCAGATCGTGTCGCGAGGAGGCAAAGTTTAGATTGGCCACCCAGTGTCGCATCGTATAACTTGGTTTTCGCTATAAGGAAAGTACTTTTCGCAAAACCTGTTACGTTTACTTTCAAAAATTACTTCATTATGACATGATCCTGACCATACGAAGGATTTCTCGCGTAAGTAACGGGTGAATTTAGTAATCGACACGACGCATTGGGTTAACAATGTTTCCGCAGATTTTTCGAGAAACCTTTCCGCTTAGTTTTTGATTCTTCGGTGATG
>CAKOAT010151154.1:57685-67939 GCA_932364175.1 Eruca vesicaria subsp. sativa
TTCACCGAGATCTAGTCGCAAAATGTTTTAGCGGGTTTCTCGGACGGAATGAATCACATGACCAGCAATAGGATCAGTCGGCGAGACGGAAGGACATGTTCTCGATTGCTGCTTTGTGTTCTCGATTTTTCTTTTTGCCGCAAATGTTCTTGATATTATTCCGTGACTCACTTGGTTCGACGGAGAATAAGATCAGTGCTTTGACACCTAAAGATTTCTCGTATAATTTTTTGACTCTTCTACTTGTTTTATCAAGTTCGAGAAGATCTTTGTGACTTCGGCAAATCATTGAGTTCCGCTCTGAAGTTTCGCATAGATTTTCTAACCACATGATTGCGACGAGAGATGCTGTATATTCCTCGAGATTATTTCCCAGACGGTTTGGGTCAGTCTTTAGCACTTAGACGTTTTTAAATTGTCGTTTGCTTTTGGGATGATTTCGACGAGGCTTTGCGTCGTCCAAATATTTTTCCACTTATTTTAGAAAGCGTTTTCTTGATGCGAGGAAAAATGTTCGGCGAAAGAAGAAAAATGAGTTTCGTTTGAAGGATTGGGATGATCGACAATCCGGGTCGATTAAAGACCATGGTGGATCGGAGATGACTTGGAGTATGTCTGATTTACGAAAACTTCTAGGAGCGAGTCGGTTTTAAGACAGCGTCAGCGTCTCTAGCTCCCTCTTTCTTTAAGGAAATGAGCATGTTCGAATGCGTGGCGATCGTTTCTCGGTTGTACGAGAGATTGGATCGGTTTGCGAGTTATTCCTGAATGGTTAGAGAACAACAAATCGAGATAGACAAAAATTGCTTACGACTTATCATGCTAGACTATCCTCTAAATTCTAAGTTCTCTAGGTTTCGCGGCAGTTTACAAGACGTTTCGTTTCTTACCTACGAGAAATTAGAAGTCTAATAAAAATTTTAAATCGGACATACCTTAGTTTCATCGATGATTTGGGATCGTCTATTCTTCGTTCTTCATCTTTTGACTTACCGATCTTCGACGAATTACCGGCAAGAGTATCGGAGCGGGGAGAAGACTTAACTATCGGATCTCATGTTCTTGTTTCTTCGTACTGCTGGTTTTATTTGGCTGACTAGGTGTGCTTCGTATATCGAAAAAATCAATCACGTGTTTATGATTGGATGTTTTCGACTTAGCGTGGCAGAGTTTCGTAAAACCGGATTGGGTTTAGAGAGTTCAGATTTCACGTATAGTTTAGGTAACTTTGGTGTTAAACCAACCGTTGCCGTTTTAGACGATTGATTCGAACTTATACGAAGAAACAAGTCTATGCGGTTTTGTTGTAAAATCCCGATGGAAATTCCGATTGAGACGAAACGAGAATCAGCTCGATCAACTCGAGAGAGAAACTCGAGGATCGGTTCAGCTCAACGTAGGGCAAGTCGGGTGAATCCTTTCAGCTCGCCGTGTGGTGATCTGGATGGTATGAACCCTTGGGGCGAAGTCAGCGTCTCTTGGGCGAGCCAGGCGCTTGGTTCAGCTCGCTGTATGGCGAGCTAGCTAGCTCTACGTTCGGTGAGCTAAGACGCTTGGCGCGGGTGATCTCGATTCGTCGGGTTGACTTGTTTTCGTCGTAGAATCTCAACGGAAAGTCCGATTGAGACGAAACGAAAAGCAGTGCGATTATTGTTTAGAGTACGATCAGTCTCACCGTAGCTATGAGTTAGATTGTGCGGACCCTCGGGGAAAATTCAGTGCCTCTAGGACGAGGTGGAAAGCCAGTCAGCTCGCAAAGATGGCGAGCTAGGTTGCTTGGTCGACTCACAGTCTTTTCGGCAGGATAGTATTGCCCGATTATGCGAGTAGCCTAAGGTTCTTCCGCGAGCGACCTAGGGTTTTATCACGAATAACCTAGGATTTTTCCGCGACTAACCTAGTGCTTTCTCCAAGAGTAAAGCTAGGGCTTTCTCCGCGAGTAACCTAGGGCTTTCTCCGCGAAAAACCTAGGGATTTGCCGCCAATAACCTACGGTTTTTCCGCGAGTAACCTAGGGTCTGTAGGTGCAGTTTCTTGCTCAGGAATGATTTCCTTCTGAGCATTCAGCATCTGACCTGCTGTATTACACAGGTGACCATCTTGATCACAAAAGTCTCCATTCTCATCAGTAGTGAGAATAATAGTCGCTATCATGTCTCGCCGGTAATTATCGATTGATTTAAGATGAGGTATATCGATCAATGTTGGATGAAAGATTTCGATCAACGAACGGTTGTTGATGTCGTCGATCGATGGAAAGGTGCGAGTATCAGTCGACGAAGAAGGTGTCTCGGTCGACTGTGGTAAGCGAGTGTCGGTCGACGAACAGTTGTTGATGTCGATCGATGTGGAACGTAAGTCTTTGCGGATGCTACGTTCCAAACTGTTGGGGTCTTCTGAGTACACAAGTTGGGAGTTCTTGTTGCTTCTAGTACTGCTGGGCATGTACCTGAAAAGACAAGAAAAAAATTTTGTGTCAGAAGATGATTAAGCAGTAACAAGTAACCTAGACCTAATCAGATTAAATCTAATGGCGATCAAAGTTCCCCGGCAACGGCGCCAAATTTGATATCACTCAAATTACCCTAAGGAGTGAATTACTCTCTCAAATAAGAGGTTCAGTTGTAGTACTTAGGGATCGAATCCACAAGGAACTAAGGAACACAAAAGATATAATCCTTAGTGATTATACTAGGTTAATTAAGTTTAAAAGTAAATTGCAGTTCTGAGCAATGGTAAGTTGCTCAAGAAAATTGGTTAAGGTTTTAAACAATAAGAGAAAGTAGTTAGATTCAAGGTTACTATTCAGATAATCAGGATTATAATGCTACAGATGTCTTAATAAGTTTCTTGCAAGATATTAAAGAACTTCAACTCTTAGATAAGTCTATTAGCAATCGCTATCTAGACTCGTCCATTGATATGACTGCCGGCAATATCGACCGATGTTTTGACAGCGATATCAGACGATATAGGTTGCCGTCGATCGATTACTATATAGGAGTATCGATCGATATAGCTTCAGATCGAATTGAATATGTGTTCACCAAGATCATAGACCGGCTCTCGTTCGTCCCTAGAGGATCTCAGCTTAATGCCAAATGATTTCAGGATAATGATTAACAAGTTAAATCATTCCGAGATCATACCCTAGTTAGCTACTCTAGAGTAAGCATTAGGGTTCATCAGGATAATGAATATCACAACTCAATAATCCATAGTTGGGGCTAACCCACATAACTACTTGAACCCCAAATCTAACAAGTGAATCTACTCAAACATGGCTAAGTGATTCATAGCATTAAGGTAATCATAGAAATTCATAAGATTAGAAGATTGAACACTTGGTTCCTTTGAACAACATATCTCTTTGTATATTATTCTAAATCTAGAACTCTATAACCTTTGACGAAATGAGAATAAGATGAAAAGAATACTTTTATTAATGAAAACACTAAGAGTATTAAAAAGCACACTAAGAATCAAAAGCATTCTAACAATAAAAAGGATACTCTGCCAAAACACATAGGCATAACTATAGATATGAGTTCAACTAGGTTAAAAACTCGTCAGGGGCAATCTTATAATATTGAGAAAACTTGGGCTTCAAGTCAGCTGAGTCAAACTTATTCATCACGCTCGATATCGATCGATGGTACAAGGAGTACATCGATCGATGGAGTATCTGGATTCGTCATCTTCTACGGAAGCGTCGTCGATCGATTATACAGGCTGTGTATCGATCGATATGTATCTCTGGGTATCGACCTTGTTGTCTGATCTTCATAGTCATCTCGGGAAAACTCTCTGTGGGAACCGAGATTCACACTTGTCGATTTCCGTTAAATAAGGAAACTTAGGAAAACCCTAATTTCCCAGAGGAACCGGATCTCTGCGAAAGCCAACGACAAGTAACCAAATAAATGCGGAAAAATATGGAAAACGCAATAAAACGAATTTATAAAGAAAGTCGATCTTATTTCTGATTCGCGTAAGAGCGTTGCAATCATTACAAGGAATTACAAAGGCTTTGGCCGCAGGGGCCATCAGCGAGTTACAAACATAAAACCCTAGACCTAGTCGAGTCGCAGCTCGATAACGAAAGATGGAAAAAGATAGGAAAAAAGGTTTGATTGATTTCGGACTGAACCTTATGAAAGGCTGCCTACGTAACCCTTTCGGGGATCAAGTCGAACGTAGTTCAGTTGATAGAGCTGGACCAGAGATCGAACTGCCTGGGCGAGTTCGTCTAGTAATTGAGCGCCAGTCATAGAAACCGAACTTGTGGAGAAAAAGCCTAAGTTTCTAAGTGTGGAAAATTCTAAGTCTAGAAAAGTTGTAAAAGTCTCGGATGAGAGCTTTGGATTTCGTCCCCTTGCTTCTGCCCTATGCCTCTTGCTTATATACTCCTTTCCTAGGCGGTTTAGTCTTTCCATTTCGCCCAGATTCGAGTTTAATGGGAATCTTCTATTTTTATCGATCTATCCTTTTTTCCCGCGGAAATCTTCTATTTATCCTCAAACTTGACATTTATCTTCAATTTTGACATTTATCTTCTTTCTGCGAGTAAATCGCCAAAACGTCGTCGTATCTTCGGGTTGGACTTCGTTTAAAGTCGCGAGTGGCTTTTATCGCGTTTTATGACTTTCCGAGCCGTTTTGCGATAAATCCATTTTACGACTTTAGACGAGATCGTTTCCTGATACGATACCGTTTTTAGATAAGTTTCTAGAGTTAATCGTAAAGCTAAGCAATGTTCGATGTTTCAATTAATAGTTGCCGTTTTCTACGATTTACTCGGGGTTTTATTAAAAATGCGTTTTGTACGATTTTTACGAAAAATCTCGAATAAATCGTATAGTTTAGGAAATATTCGGTGTTTCGTTTAACCGTTGCCATTTTATACAATTTCCTCGAGTTCTTTTCGAGAAAACAAAGTTTTACGGTTTTTAGCGTAAAACTCAAACAATAGGACGGATCGAGACGAAACGGGAGACGTTTCGACCGTGATTCGGAATACGATCGTGTCGAAGGACATATGCCTTGAATCAAGGATGTGGGAGATCGAGGCTCGGGATGGTCGGCTCGACGTACGGCGAGCTAGTTCAGCTTGGCCAGGTCGCCAGCAGGCGAACTAGGCGATAAGAACCTGTGGGGCAAAGTCAACACCTCTTAGTTCACCGTTGGAGAGTCTCTAGTTCGCCTGCTGGCGAACTAAGCCAAGCCGGCTTAGTTTGCCAGCAGGCGAACTAGTCGGGGAGTGCCTAGTTCGCCAGCAAGCGAACTAGTTGGAAGCTTCTAGTTCGCCAGCAGGCGAACTAGTCGGGGACTGTCTAGTTCGCCAGCAGGCAAACTAGTCGGGAAGCTTCCAGCTTGGCTTAGTTCGCCAGCAGGCGAACTTGTCGTGACTAGTTCGCGTTCTGCGGCATTTTCGGTTTTTCGCGGTTTTGTAAAACGATTTCTCGAGTTTTATAAAACGATTCTCGAGTTTTATAAAACTATTCTCGAGTTTTATAAAACGATTTTCGAGTTTTATAAAACGGCTTCTCGAAATTTATAAAACGATCCTCGAGTTTTATAAAACGATCTTCGAGTTTTATAAAACGGTTTCTCGAGTTTTATAAAACGATCTTCGAGTTTTATAAAACGATCTTCGAGTTTTATAAAACGGCTTCTCGAGTTTTATAAAATGATCTTCAAGTTTTATAGAACGGCTTCTCGAGTTTTATAAAACGATCTTCGAGTTTTATAAAATGATCTTCGAGTTTTATAAAACGGCTTCTCGAGCTTTATAAAACGATCCTCGAGTTTTATAAAACGATCTTCGAGTTTTATAAAACAGCTTCTCGAGTTTTATAAAACGATTCTCGAGTTTTATAAAACGATTCTCGAGTTTTATAAAACAATTCTCGAGTTTTATAAAACGATTCTCGAGTTTTATAAAATGATTCTTGAGTTTTATAAAACGATCTTCGAGTTTTATAAAACAGCTTCTCGAGTTTTATAAAACGATTCTCGAGTTTTATAAAACGATTCTCGAGTTTTATAAAACAATTCTCGAGTTTTATAAAACGATTCTCGAGTTTTATAAAATGATTCTTGAGTTTTATAAAACGTTCTTCGAGTTTTATGAAACGATTCTCGAGTTTTATAAAACGATTCTTCGAGTTTTATAAAACGATTCTCGAGTTTTATAAAACGATTCTTCGAGTTTTATAAAATGATTCTTGAGTTTTATAAAACGATTGTCGAGTTTTATAAAACAATTCTCGATTTTTATAAAACGATTCTTGAGTTTTATAAAACGATTCTCGAGTTTTATAAAACGGTCTTCGAGGTTTATAAAATGATTCTCGAGTTTTATAAAACGATTCTTCGAGGTTTATAAAACGATTCTCGAGTTTCATAAAACGATTCTCGAGTTTTATAAAACGATTCTTCGAGTTTTATAAAACGATTCTTGTGTTTTATAAAACGATTCTCGAGTTTTATAAAACGATTCTTCGATTTTTATAAAACGATTCTTGAGTTTTATAAAACGATTCTCGAGTTTTATAAAACGATTTCGTTTATATTTTCTGCGGAGACTTTTTGCCATTGATTCCGTTGTGACCGATTTTGACACCAACACTCTCCTTTAAGCTCCATAAGGGGACCTAAATCATCACTTTACTCCAAAATGCTCCTGAACCTGAAAACATACCTAATAGACTCCCCAATACCATGGTTAAAAGTGGGTAAAAACCATGATATATCAGGGTATCTCATCCATCTCTTCTACCTCAGGCTCCTCCGTGTGCAAGGCCGGAGGGCCTTTCGGTAATTGCTATAAGATTGGACTCTTCCCTTTCAATGTGGTTTGATAGCAGGCCCTGGCATTCTCTTGATCTCCTATGATTACCCTGATGCCCCATGGGGTCGGGAATTTGATGAATTGATGGAGAGCTGAGGGTACGGCCCCCATGTCGTGGATCCAGGGCCGGCCCAGTATCATGTTGTAGGAGGATGCACACGACAACGAGGAACTTCATTGGTTGGTTTACTCCTTCGGCGTATACTAGGAGGATAACCTCTCCCAAGGTGTTCTTTACCTTTCCGCTGAAGCCTATAAGCGGAGTGACCTTCCTTGTTAATGCCTTTTCCTCCATCCCGAGATCGGTGTAAGCTGGGAGGAAGATGATGTTGCCGGAGCTACCGTTGTCTATCAGGATCCGTCACACTAAGCAGTTTGCTACGGTGAGGGAGATGACCAGGGCGTCGTGATGAGGAGCCAGGACCCTCTCTTGTTCCTTGGCAGTGAAACTGATCTCATATGTTCCAAGGAGTAGGCGCTTTGGGTCCCACGTCTCTTGATCGTGTCTTACGTTTCTGGTGCTTCGCTTGGCGGCTGCATGGCTTATACCGCTTATCTCTGAGCATCCAGATATCACGTGGATAACTCGGTCCTGGTGTGTGGGAGACGCGGGCCTTGTTTCTGTGAGCCAGTTCGCGCCTTCCTTAGTTTGGAGGCTTTTGGCCTTATCGGAGAGGAACTCCTTTAGGTGTCCCTTCTTGAGGAGCTCGTTGACTTCCAGCCTTAGGGCGATACAGTCCTCCACCTTATAAACGTGATCATGGTGGAAGTCGCACCAACGGTCAAGGTTTCGATTAGCGTCCGCGGCCTTCATCTTGGAAGGCCATAGGACTTGCTGGCCCATCTGTCTTAGAACTTTTACAAGCTCGGGCGTTGAGTTAGACAGGTGGGAGATGTCGGGCCAGGTAGATACGTTCATTCCTTCGATTCGAGGTAGGGGACGATTCAGGTGTCGGCCCCTGAGAGGTTCGGCCCTATGCTGGAGTACTTCGTAGAGATTGTGGGAATTCTTTTCCAGGTTTCTGCTGCTCGAAAATTGCTCCACGAACTTGTCGCTGAGTTCCGCGAAGGACCTTATGGATTTCGTGGGGAGATTGATGTACCACTGAAGGGAAGGACCAGTTAGGGTTGAACCAAAGCACCTGCACATGGCAGGTTCTCTCAGCCCTCGGGGGACCGCGGCTGTTAGCATCCGTTGCTTGTAGAGGGCCACGTGGTTGTCCGGATCGCTGGTTCCGTCGTAAGTCTTCATGGTAGGGAAAGAAAATTTCCTTGGCATCTCGACTGAAGCGATCTTTTCCACGAAGGACGTGTCGGAGTAGGAGTTAGGGTCGCTCCTTCTGATGGGGGGAGCTACGCCTGGTAGCCTTTCCACCATTGACTGGATGGTGTTGAATTTCTTGGAGAACATCTTCTCGAGATACGCCACGGCGGCTGGATCTGAGATCAAGGGGTCGTCGGGTGAGTATTCCTTGTCCTCCATGTCGGAGTCACTACTGAGGTTCACCTGTGTCCTCCTTGTAGTAGTTTCCTTGCCCTCGGATTCCTTATCGCCGGGAACAGTACGCTGAGTTGCTCCTTCTTCGTTGGTAGGAGTATCGAGGGAGGGCATGGTTCGAACTCGGGTTCGAAACCTTCGGCGATTGTTTTTGTTCTTCTCGAGATCTGGGTTCTCCTCTTGGAGAAGGTAGTTTTCGGCTTCGAGTGCTCCTACCTTCTCCCTGCTTTGTTGCAGCTGTTAAGTATGCTCGTCGAGTTTGGCTTTTAGGGCTTGAACTTCTTGGAGAAGCTCTAGGCTGTCGCCGGCTGTTCCTCGAGCCTCGTGGAGCTCAGTGATTTCTCCTCGGAGGGTGTTGAGCTGATCGATGAGCTCGGATTCTCTTGGAGTAGCTCCGGTGGGTTCGACTGAGTCTTTTGGTGTCATCGTCACGTATTTGGATTACTCCCCTCCTTCTAGCGCCAAGCTGTTATGGTCTTTTTGTGTAGGGTCGTTTTAGCGGAACACAAGAAGGTTCATACGAAGATTAAGAGAAGCAAGAGGGAACAAAGAGGTTTGTATGAAGAAAGGACGAATCGAGAAAAACAGAAAGAGAAACAATAGAGAAGGAGACGTATTATTGAATATTCGAATAGGAGCTACAATGTCTTGGTGTATGAACCCTAATTTTTGCCGCCTAGATCTTGTCTCTCAATCCTAAGTGTTGATCCCTTATTCTAGGGTTTGGGTTCCCCTTATATAGGTGTAGATGTCGGCTTGCACTAGGTTAAACTCTTCCATATTGACGAATATGGGAGAGTTTCCATGTTTGGAGAACTTCTATTTTACTCAAGGGTTGGTTTTGGAACAGAGTCGGGCCTGGGGAACCTGAACGCATGGTCCGGGTCCTGGGTCCCTTTGGAGCTGGGGTCTAGAGGCCGGTGCCTAACCCAGAGGCTGAAGGAATCTGGTGCATGGATATTTTTTCCCAACAATTAGTATGAGTAATTTTACAATTTTATGCAACTGCTTCATCTCTATTTTTAGCAGTTTATCATCTATCCAATAATTTTACATAATGGCTTCAAATCTATCACTCTGTCTGTTACAGCTTCGCTCTCCTATGGAGGTAGATGATCCTCCATCACACTACCCCCCTGGTCAGCCAATACGGTGCACAACACTATGTCCAGAAGGAGTGTTCAACTATTTCCCTTGTATAGACAAGTGCTCCTGTGGACAGCACACCTGAACACAGCATAGCGGCTGTATAGACACACTCTCCTGTGGACAGCACATTCGAACACAACATAGTCTCCGTACACAATACAGAGTTTCTCAACTCACAACTCCACCAGCCAAGCTTGAAGCTTTCTCAGGGGTCTCCAAACACATGTTCTTCCTTGTATGACACCAGCCCAGCTCCACTCAATCTTCTGGACTCTCCAGCACCTGATCCCACTAGCCATATTTTTGTGCAGAATCAAATAAACTCTCCCATTTTTGGGGACCCTATCACACCCACCCAGCCGAGATATGACTCCTCAGCACACAAGGCATCCCGCAGGGCATGCCTTTTCCCGTTGTCCCCCCCCCCTCTCTTTCACGCCAGGTAATTCTCCCAACAAATGATCAGACAAAATTCTGGGCCTCGCTGTTCATGCAGCATATGTGAATGCATTCTCAGCAACCGCTACATCAAAACCTCCTGACTCTACTGTAAGTCCCGATCCGGCCGACTAGGCCGCGGTCGATGCCTCACGTCGCTCGGTCCATACCCTGACCGAACCTCTAAAAATTTTGCCCTTTATTTAAAACATCGCCCATAGGCGAGGGCTAACTCAGATCCTAGCTCAAGACTACCTTAGTCATTCCCTAGCTTAGATCCTTTCAACTTATGCACAGCGGAATAATATCAAATTAA
>CAKOAT010151265.1:23405-46561 GCA_932364175.1 Eruca vesicaria subsp. sativa
ATATATATATATCCAAATGATAATACTGACTAAATATAATATATATAAAATTATAATAACTAAAATATATAATATTATTAATACAAATTATACATACAAACTATAAATTAATATAAAATTTAAAGTAAATATCAATCAACTATTATAATATATTTATTTCTTAAATATTTAAGCCCGTGCATGAGCACGGGAAAATCACCTAGTAATAATCTATTTACGAATAGTTTGTTGTTTTGGATTTGTAAAAAAAGGAAAACTACAATTAAAGAGTCTTTACTATTTTTACTTTTAAAAATATTTAAAATTATTATTTTCAAAATTCATTATTTATTTTAAAGCTTTTTGTTTAGAATTTTTTAAAAGGAAAACTACATTTAAAAATTTTTAGCTTCTTTTTTCTTTTAATTTTAAACAATTTTCAAAATTAATATCTACGAAATTATTTTTATTGTCTTAGTATATATATTTTTAATCATGAGAGTTTCAATACATGTCACTATATTAAATGGAAATTTACTATCAAATATTGTTTTATAAATATTTTTTATTTAGGATTTTAAAATGGAAAATAACTAATATATAATATTTCTAATTATTATTTAAACAAAATCAAATATTGTTTTTGTAAATATCTTATTTAGGATTTTTAAAATAGAAAATTACTATTAAAAAAAAAGTTAATTATTTTTTTAACAAATTCATTTTTTTTATTATCTCTATATATATATGTATATATATTAATTATGAATTAGTTTAACACATGTCACAATCATAAATATATAATTGCCATGTGTCACAATCTTGTTAATTAGTAACTTTGAAAAATCAAGATTTATATAATAAGATGCGACAAATACACGTAGACACATTTGATGATTTTAAGGTATTTCTAACCTCATTCTATTTTCTACAAAAACTCTATTTTCTACACTAAACTCTATTATCAAGTAAAATCTTCTCAAATATTTTATATGATAAAATAGAGTTTCTTCTCATATATCCCAACTATCTCTTCCAAAATCCACCTTTCAAAATAAATATAACTCATCCATTCTCTCTCTCTCTCTTTTTTTTTTTTTTTATGAAACACCTATCATCATCCATTCTCTAACCTTAAAGAAATCCTAGTAGATATCATCATCCGGTTAACTAATCCATAACTTCATGTAATCATTACTCCTTGATAAAGTGGTTAAAAAGTCAAAACAACGATGTCTAAAAAAATGACCTTTTAAGCCACACCGGTAACGTTCTTTTCCACTAAATAATACATTATCATTTTAAATTTTATTATATGTACAAAACAACTATACTTAATTAAACAATATAACACAGCTACAAAAAGTTTAAATACAATTTAAAGAGATGATACTTAACCGCTTATCCAGTGAATTACACTTGTTACAAGTAAACAACTACAACATTAATTGCAAACCAAATTTTATAATTAAATTAAGATATTAATGATTAATTTTGATAAAAAAATTCTTAATATAAATCATAAAATAAATACATCCCGCGTGTAGCGCGACTCGACCATTAGTCACACTAAATAAAATAACTCTATTTTTCACTCTATATTTGCAGTAACTTTATTTTCTACTCTATTATAGAGTGGAATCTGTTTATTTATATTTTAGTCCTTTATTTCATTAATCTTTTTATTTTAACAATTAGTGTAATTTAATTATGCTAACAACACATAATTATTTTCAACATAAAATATATAAATGTTTGAGACTTATTATTGTTAGCCAAAATTAAGCCCTAAAATAAAAAAAATTATATTTTTATAAGATTAGCCAAAGAAAATAGGTACTAAATTTTAAAATAAGACATAGTAAAATATTAAAACCATAGATAACAATGACTAAATATTCTGGTAAATTGCTTACAGATCTACCAAGATTGTTAAATGTTGTCCAAATGAGGTAGATGAAAGAGGAGCTTCTTGTTCATGTTGTTGACAATTTTTTCTGAAACATTCGTGTTCTTTCCTCTTGAAAATATGCACGGACATCTGGATCTTGCAATTAATTCAGGTCACAAAATAAATATTTGTTTTCTTTCTTCAGCTCATTCAAAACATAATTCTTCTTTCGAATCTCCAAATGATATTCTCGTTGTGCGCTTGTATTCTTTCGTTAATTGATCATTTGTGGGAAATATACACTAATGTGATGTTTAAGTTAAAATGTCTTATGTTTAATATAATGTAATATACTTTTTAATAAAATAATTATTTTCTATAAATATGTTATTTATCAAAATTATATGAAAAATAAAATATAAAAGATTAATTTAAATCTTGTAAATAAAAGGTATTGGCCATAAAATAGAAAATAATCATATATATAATGAGGCACTTTTGCCTCTTCCTAAAGCAGCCACGTCACTGTTTTTTAAATGGGCCAACGAAATTCTAATCTATTAACGTGACCTAATAGGTCCATAATATCTATTCGTCGGAAGACGAAAGCTTTTACATTTATCCAGACCCTTCTCCTTCCTTCCTCCTCAATCTCTTCTCTGTCGATACCTCTTCTTTTTCAAATCAGATGAGGAGAAGAAACATGCATATATTAAGACGTAGATCTACTGCCTTTTTGGAAGGGAAAACATACGTATATCTCTTTTCCTGTTTGGTTTCTGTTTTCGCTTTTTTTTGAACTTTGAGGCATAGCGTTGTTAGTTGGTTTTCCTAGCCGTATCTGGAATCTATCTGTTCGAATGTGAAGTGTTGTCATATACTTATTTAAGTTGACCGTTACTGTAGAGTTAGTTTGTTGTTAGATATGGTGTATATAATAAGTATATAGAAGAATTATTTGATTTGTTTTATATTTGGTATCTTATATTATACAACTGTTTTGAACTGTGGATTTTTGTGCTTCACTGTTTTGGAATCAGCTGTTGACATATTCCTATGGAGGAGTGTTGGGTGCTGCTGTTAGATATGGTGTTGGATGCTCAAAGCAACCATCCACATTATACAGAGAATACTGTTTCTGATGGTGAATACTTAAGTGCTTTAATTTAGTGAGCTGGTCTCTTGATTGATATAGATTCACTATATTGGATAAATGGGAATTTCTAATTCTGGATATGTTTTTGAGTCGAAAAGCCGCATTAATTTTTCACGTTTTGATTTTTGAAGTTACTTCGCTGTAGACAAGTTTCACAATTTTTCACCTCTTTTTTCAGGTCAGAATCCTTCACTCCCTTAATCATCGAAAAGTAGTCAGCTCTTCATAGTAAATACTTAGAAATTATCTAGACAAGTATTTGACTCTATATATTCAACTACTTTGATTATCATATTTTATGGTCTCAGGTACGAAACTTCTTCTCACATGTGGTTAGTCCTAGAATTGAGTTTGAGGTGATCTCAGTACATTATTACAGTATGTATTGATTGTTAACTTTCATACTGATGGTGGGTAAAGGTTTTGTGAAATTCACTTATTTTGCAGGGCTATAAGCTATCAGAAGATTCCGTTGAAAGTCAGTGCATGTGATGTTGTCATAGCCTTGCTGTAATATCCTAATAATATTATACTCAATTCAAAACAACATATGCAAAGTTTTAAAAGGAGAAGTACGTATTCTGTTTTTCATTTAAACACATATCTGAAACATTTATTATTTCAGTATTTAGAGAATGAATGAAGTCATGCAAAGGAAGAGAAAGAAGAGCAAATCAAGCAGAACACTTGCAAGGAAAATGAATATGTCGAGAAGAACACTCAGACACCATCCATGGCGCTATTATCATAAGGAGAAAAAGGTTGTAGAGGTGCGAGACGTTGTCACTTTTAGAAGAAGACAGTGTGGTAAGTGGCAGAGTTTCTCAGTTTCCTAAGAATCATGGTTATTTATAGAAATAGGCGTGGATCCACTTATAGAGGCATGATATTAAAATTTTGACTTTGCTTTTTATTTGATATATGATGAGACCATGAGAGTTAATCCATTGTTGTAGTGGTTGTGTTTGGTCACAGAGAAAATAGGCAAATATCTATTTCTTCCCAGCTACAAATTTATTAAAGATGCAATGAACACTCTGTTTTATGTTACAAAGCAAATGCAAATGTATGCACTCTCTCTAAGAGTGTGTATAAACATACTCTAAAGAATTTACAAATATAAATAATGTGCAAGACTTTGTGACTTCTATCGTCGTCAAGAAATCATGCTATCATATTACATGACTATTATTTTGAGAAGGTGTCAATTTTAAACTTAAAGACTCGACTCTATGGACGACCTTGGTCTTCAAGGTTTGATTGACGGGTTAAATATATGTTGGGAGAATTTCAATTATACCACTTTGGTGGTACCACTTTTCATGTTTACCATCAACAAAGGAATATTTTCAAAAATACACATTTTATTAAAGGATAAAAGACTCTTATATTTTTGTTCTTTATATATATGCATAAAATAAATATTAAATAAAATATTAATCCTAAACCCTAAAACATTAATTCTAAACTCTAGACCCTAAAAAGTAAACTCTAAACTCTAAAAATCAACCCTAAACCCTAAAATATCAATTCTAAACCTTAAAGCCTAAATTCTAAACCCTAAAAGGTAAACCCCAAACCCTAAAAAATCAACACTAAACCCTAAACTATCAATCCTAAACCCAAAACCCTAAAACCTAAATTCTAATAGTATTTTGACTATTAAAATTTTAGTGGTAAAGTTGGTTAGTGTAAAGTTGAAAAGTGGTATCTTGAAAGTGTTATTTCTGGCAATTTCCCATATATGTCTTTAATGAATTGACAGCCTTTGGCCACTGCATATGGAGTTTATAAACACATAAATTGACGTTGGGAATGGGCTGTAGCGGTGGCTCACCATCTGTGAGATATCCTCATGCATCAGTATGAAATCTTCTTCCTCTTTGTTTCACGTATCTAACCCTATCAGAATAATTAAATTGTTTAATGTATCATTTAGGTCTTTGTATATGGAAGACTTCATGTGTCCGGTGGGGCACTTGGTGATGGACGCAAGCAGGTTGGCATACCAAACCAGCATGATTCAAGAGTGATACAGAAGAAAACGCAAAACATCAAAAAACACAAACGAGCCCCGCGCAAGCGCGGGGTTGACGATTCCTAGTATATTTAAGAAGATTCATTTTAAGTCAAATATAAAGTAAACTATTGCAGAGAAACTCTACTCTATTTTAGAGTGAAAACTACTTTAAAATAAAGTAAACCATTGGATATAGTCTTAGAGGTATAGGGTTCAATTCTCCTATAGCGCAAATTTTCTTTCGTTTTTAATAACAAGCGATAAGAAAAAAAAATTAAAAACACAGTTGTATTTGTCCCACATCGGTTAAACATGATATAGAGGAAGTTTGAAGTCTCCTATAAATATAGGGACAAGGTGTCATCTTTATTCAGAAAATGAGCTTGTTTATATGGCCCAAATATTTGTCATGACAGTCCAATATTAATGGTTCAAATTGGTTTTAAGACGATTAATCGGTTATTATAACGAGTAATGGAGTTTTAAAACAAGTAACCAGGTTCCTGATTTGTTGTACCGATTTTACTAAAATTGTGGTGATGAACCTCCGTCGAGCGTCTAGTCGGCCGCGTTTTAGAACCCTGTACTAGTTAATAACCCACACACATGCGCGGGACAAAGTTTAATTACTAACGATTTCTGAATATTAACTTTCTTCTTCCTAAAACAATTACATCATCTCTTAAGTTCAAAAGGTATTACCTATGTTGGACCTATACTATAATGATATTTCGTATCGGGTCAAGGTGTTGATAAACTGATTTCGTGAAACCCCGACTGAAACAATCAATATATATATATAAAAAATCCATTCTGGCTCCACTTTTTTACCAAATATAGAAAAGACAAACATTGAAAGTGCTGACTTGTAATCAAAAATGGAATTAGAGTTTTGATTGATTTCAGACTTTTTTAACTCTCCACAAGTGATTTCTTGTTTAAATCAACAATATTTGGGCTTACGCTAGCGTTTCTCTTAACTAAACTTTGTTTTATATTTGTATTAAATTGAGGCAAGTTTTTGCAAAAAACTTGAGCTCCGATCGATTGAGAGAAGGTTTTGACTGAAATATATCAACAAAGACCTTTGCATTGCACGGGATGAACATTATGTATACAAATTATTTTTACATATTAGTATTTATTTTATGCTCATAAAATAATATTGGCATAGAAATATAGTATAGTTTAATACAAATATTTAATTTAATCTTCTTATTTCATACTCATATAGTTTTATTAACATTTGTTATTTGATGTAACAAAAAAAAAACAAACCATTAATCACAAAAATTTTCAGTGTGATATTTTTTATAGCTATGGTAATTTATAATCATTTCAAAAAAATTTAAAGCAAAATTTCAAAATTAAAATATTTAGGCCGCAATATCTTTTCAATGAAATTTTGAATTGACATATATGTATTTTACATGGTATATAGTTTAATTTATACGATATTAAATTATATATATATATAATCTGAATATATATTAAGTGATATTTGAATTTATATGATTTTATGATATTTCTTTTTATAATGAAAAAGTAAAACCATTGTTCACAAAATTTTTACTGTAAAATTTTTAACATTTTTAGTAATTTATGTCATTTTAAAAATTCAAAATATAATATATAACAAAATAAGTTTTTTTCTTATATGGTTAATGTGATTGTTTATTTTTTTTTAATAATGTAAATTAAACAAAAATGATGGATGATATACAAACTAGTATCACATCTTTATTATTCATAATCATTAATGATCTAATCATATTAGGTAATTCGGTAAGTTTTATTTAAGCAAAAAAGTAATATTCTTTTATGCACTACTAATCAATTTGATAGTTAATTTAATAAAAAATGTAATCTATATTTAGATGGACCAACCTAGTTTTCTAAGGATTCTAAACACATTCTGCTGATGACACGTAGTTACACTTAAAAGTTATAATGCTCTAGGAATCATATATAGGAGATTTTGCTTCTTTTTTTTTTGTCAACTGAACTTTATTAAGTGGGTCAAGACTCAATAAAGACCAAGCCCAACAAACACTATGCATAAAGGGGTAAACAAACATGCTTAAACCTAAAGGGCAGACAAACGTGCCTAGCTAAAACATAACCACTATGGGCCGTCATCCCATAGGATAAAACAGAAGAAGAAGAAGAAAAAGACACAACACTACCATGTGTATGACGCCCAGCAATAAATGTACACGTGTTGAGTAGAGGGGCTACTTTTGTTCGCCGGAATATACAGGAGGTGCGTCGTAACTCAGCCGTCGGTAGAGACATAACGATGAAGACGCTCAACCTGAGCAATCTTCATAGAAATCAAATGCACAACAGATATACTCTTCGGAAAGCGATAGTCAACCATCATCAATCGATCTATCTGCCGTTAATTTTCCAACAAGAGTAAACAATCACTTTTCCAACAAGAGTAAATAATCATCTTTAAAGATGAAGAAGAGGCCCCAAAGATGAAACAATCCCAAAACCTGGAATGGAAAAGACAGACGGAGGAGAAGAAGGAGAATGGTTGATATGAAAAGCCACATGAAGCATAGATTCATTAAAATATGATGATCCCAGATTAAAGAAGCCATCACATCAAAGAGAGATGTGACGTGTTGGGGTCAAAAACAGAAATCTCGAAATCGATGACTAGGATTACTTTTTTGGGAAAATCTTCTGAGAAATTTTTTTCGAAAAAGACTATAGTAAAAATCTCCGAACGATCAGAACCTCGTAAGACAGGTCGCCGTATGGCGATCTGCTCGACGTTAAACCCGGTCGCTAAATGGCGACATGGACAATGAGAGCCAAGTCTCCGCAAAACTGGACGATGCCAAGCCAATGGTTAACTGGAACACCATAGTTGCCTTAACTATAAGAGTGGTTTTAGCTGTACCATATAACTGACGTTGTATCGAAGATGATTCGTCAAAGAAATCATAAAAATGCTTAAGTCGCAAAAACGTCCCAAAGAGGTCTAGAATGCGGCTAAAAGTCCGCTTACGATGTTTGACGAAGATGAGCCCAAGACAACTATGACAAGTCTATCTTTTACTCGAAGGGGTGATAAATGTTGTGGGAACCGAAATTCGTACTATCGATTTCCATAAAATAAAGAAAGTTAAGAAAACCCTAATTTTCCAGAGGTCCTGAATTCTCTGCGAGAGCCAACAAAAAGTGACAAAATAAATGTGGAAAATACAAAAAGATATCAAAATGAATTTATAGAGAAAGTAGATCTTATTTCGAATCTGCGTAAGAGCGTTGCGATAATTACAAAAGATTATAAAATATTTGACCGCATGAGCTGTCAGCGAATGACCTAATTCTAGCAACCTAAAACCTTAAACTTAGTTGAGTTGTAACTCGATAACAAAAGACGAAAGAGATTAAAAAGGTTTTGATTGCTTTCAGAATGAACCTTATGATAGGCTGCCTACATACCCCTTTCGAGGATCAAGCCGGACATAGTTGAGTTAAAATATTGGAACAAGAGATCGAACATCTTGTGCAAATTCGTCTAGTAAGTAAGTGCCAATCATAGAAACCAAACTTGTAGAGAATAAAGCCTAGAGTTTATAAGTGTAGAGAGTTTTAATGTCTAAAAAATCGTCCTTGTGCTCCTTGCCTTGGCTCCCATTATATATGCATCGAAGGCCGGTCGTCTTTCCTTTTCTGTTCTTGATTCGAGTTTATCTCTTCGAGGAAATATTCCATTTTTCTTCAATCCTCATGGTTATCTTTGGATACTTCACATTTATCTTCTGAACTTAACATTTATCTTCTCTTGCAAAATAAAACATAGACCGTCATAACGATTGGTCTTCATTTTCTATAAAACCACGAGTGGCCTTTTAGCTGCGTAGACCTCCTGGGGCCGTTTTCTCGACTTAAGTGGTTTTACGATTTATCGAAAGATCTCTTCCGAAACAACGTCGATTCCGAAGAAAGTTCGAGTTTCTCGTATAGTGGAGACAGCTTAAGTTGTTTAGTTAATTTTTGCCATTTTATACGATCAGTTCGAACTTCATATGAGAAAACAAGTTCTTGCGGTTCGTGAATTTCCAGCGGTAACTCCGATCGAGATGAAACAAGAGAAATTTTTATCCAATCTTGAAGGAGGAAGCTACAAGGCAGGGATGAAGGGGATCAGTTGATCAAAATTGCCTAGCGGGCGATTTGGACTGCTGTTCGGTCCAACTCTCCCGCTCGGCGAGGTGGACTGCTTGTTTGGTCTAACTCGCCACCGGGGCGAGTTTGACGTGCGTCCAGCTTGCCTCGATGGCAAGACGGGTTGATCGAGCCTTATGCTCATTTTGTGTTTTCGATGCTCGGGATACGTTTGATGTCTTTTTTCATTTGCTTCGTACTTTAATACAAGGTTTTTTCGTAACTTTGTATCTCCGTAGGAAGTTTATAGTTTTCTTGTATGCTTTTTACGGAGACTTTTAGTCATTAATTCCTTCGTGACCGATTTGGACCCCAACAGTTAGCCTCCCAACTCGTTAGAACCGTGAGCTTCTAGCGTGAGGTTCTAGCAAGTGGTTAGGCAATTTTAGGCAAATTATGCGGAATAAATGGTTGAAAGGTCCGTTGAAAGTGGTCTTCTAACTCTCCTTGGAGTGGAAAGCGTTAAGATTGGGGCTGTGCCTTATGAAGGCTGCCTACGTATCCTTGCCAAAGGGATCAAGCCTTTCGTAGTTCGTACTGGAGTTGAGACTCGTACGACCTGTTTTCCATTGAGACCTTTATAGTCTAGTTATGGGTCGTATAGAGATTACCAAGCATGTTTATGTCGATGGCATTTTGTGTTGGATTTTTTTTGGCCTAAAGACTAGCCTCGTAGGCTGTTTGTTTGGGCCAAGTGTGGCCGTTATATTTTTTGGACTAGCCGTGCGCGGCTTCGAGTCCCTGCCGCTTTTTGGCTGCCTTTTAATAAATTGTGTTTCGCGTTTTAAGAGCATGTTTGTATTCTTATGAATGTAGAGGAAATAGTATGAGTTGTCGTCATATTCGCTGCTCGTTCTATATGATAATGTTCGGAAAATTTGAGTTTTCAAAATTTCGTGAGCGTTGGAATACAAACGAATATACATGTTTTAGGATCTCGTATCTTTGATATCATGCCTTGAGATGTTGAAGACTAGTGTGATGGGATTATGGCAATGCCTAGGTTTACTTTTGGTTTTAGGGGGTGCAATGACTAATTCGACTTACGTATCCTGTCACAGTTTCAACCTGATTCCATACCGATTTAAAGTCCTCGATAGGTTCTCGGCTTATACGACTTGTATGGTTGGAACCGAGCATCTCTCCAAGGATAATTTCTATGTCGCCTAGAAGTGCTTACCAAAGTTTTGGATTTCTTTTATAGCGCTATTATCCTTGTATCAGGTGTATGAGAGCTATCTCTATGAGTTGGATAAGTCTGTTTTGGGACTATTAAGAGTTTGTTATGATCAGCAACAAACATAATGGTAAATGTTACCGTTTTGATTCTTCCCGAAGGATAAGTGTTGGAGAAGATGTATGACTGTTTGGTCTTCCAAGATGGTATTTTTATCGAGGAAAATATTTTTTGTCAAAAAACTATCCTTCAGGCGTCTGCGACGTCTCGCGATGCTGAAGATTATTTTTTCTTTCGTTTGCCACTTTTCGTTCTTAAAATGTTTGTGGGCCTGAAGATGTTTAACGGTGTTACAAGGGTTTTTTCTTAACCCTGTGTTGGAGGAACATTTTGGTTGGTGTACGGATATTCGCAGCCAAAATTTATGTCCCTGTTTGGATGTTAAGTAGTTTTATTTTTTATAGAGGAATTAGGACCAAGGAGTCGCGTAGATTTCTACGGTGGGAAGAAACGCTTTCCTTCACTGCGCTTTTGTGAAGAATTGGCCTCCGAGATTTATTTCGTGTATTCTTTAGGATGTTTCGTATAGGTCTATGAGCTTTGTTATGAATTTATTTTACATGCCGCATTTTATGGGTAAAGCGTTGCGTGCTTAAAGTGAATTGTGAGTATATTGGACTTGATTAATTTTTGGCAAGTGCAACCTTTTCGTTAACCGTCTGGTTGTTATGACTGAGTTTTGTAACGAAGAATTTATCCTATGATTTCCGACTATGGGTTATACGATAATTTTTTGCTTAATCTTCACTTGGTATTTTTAGACAAATCGCTGATTGTCGTTTAGCCGTTAAGCGATCAGCGCTCAAGTATTTTGGCTCAGCGTGAAGGTTGTGTTCGGCCGCATAGCCGAGGATGTAGTTGGTAAAGGATTAGACCATGAAAATTTTGTGTTATCAATAAGGTCAAGTTGGTTAGAATTGTCCTTAAAGGGGTTGTCGTAATCTGGTTCGGTTTCCAAGGGATGACATAATTGGCTGAGGGCCAAATAGCGTTTTCCGAGATTGATTGGCTAAGTATGCCGAAAATTTCTGTTTTAAGATGGTCCATGGTTGTAGAAAACGATTTTCCACTTTAGGTTTAAGTTTACAATGAATATTTCGTATAATGTTTCCTTTATTTGTATTGAAATTGTTTTCTTTTTATCCAAGGAGACAAAACCTAAGAGGCTCAATATAGAGCTCATACGGAGTCAGTTGCAGGGTGATTTCCTGCTCGGATGTAACTGAGGGATATGAAAGGAGGATGCCAGTGAGCCGCAGGGTTAAAGAATGAGATATTCCTTGGCCGTCCAATGTCAGATCATATAGCTTCACTTTTGTTATAAGAAAAAAATACTTTTTCGTAAAACCTGTTACATTCATTTTCGAAAGTTGCTTCGTATGACTTAATCTGATTATACGAAGGATTTTTTTGCATAGGTAACGGGAGGCTGGTTTTATGAATTCAGTAAATTGGCGTGACATATGGAGCTGTCAAGTAACGATGTTTCCGTAGATTTTTAGAGAAACATTTTTTTTGATTCTTGTGTGATAGTTTCTTGGAGTCACTCATGGAGTTTTATCGAAGGTTATTTTACCAGGATCTAATCGCAAAACGTTTTCGTAGGTTTCTTGAACAGAATGAAACCAGTTAACAATTGATAGACTTAGTCAACGAGCAGGGAGGACGTGTTCCCTTTGTTGTACTTGCTACTAGTTGTGTTCTCGATTTTCCATTTTCGAAAATGTGTGTTGATACTTTTTCGTGACTCGCTTTATTAAGTTAAAAAAGTTTTTTAGACTTCTGCTAATGTCGAGTTTCAGTATGATATTGGTACAGATTTTCTAAAACGCATGATTGCAACAAGAAATGTTGTATAGTCCTCGAGATTATATTCATGATGGTTTGGATGCGTTTCTAGCGTTTAGACGAATCCTATATTTTCGTTTTGCCTTTTTCGGACTATTTTAATGAGAAATTGCATTGCCTAAGTGTTTTTCTGCCTGTTGCTGCGAGAGTTTGCTTTGTCAAGAAAGTTTTTTTGATGCTGAGGCATAAAGTTTTTGAAGTATGGGAGTGTACGAGTATAGTATACACACCTACTGCCTAATTTTTTTAAAGAAAGCAAATGGATGAACTGTTCTTTCGAAGAGTTGTGTACGTTTCTTTCTTTAGAGGATTGGGATGATCGACAATCTTGGTCGATTTTAAAGACAACTCTGGATTGATGATGACTTAGAATATGTCGGTTTTAAGAAAATCGCTAGGAACGAGTCAGTTTTAAGACAATGTTCGTGTCTCTAGTTCTTTCTTTCCTTAGGAAGCAAGATCGGTACGCTCGAATAAATGGTGATCGTTTCTCGGTTGTACGAGAGCTTGGATTGGTTTGCGAGTTCTACCTGAATAGTTAAAGAATAATAGATCTAGATAGGAGGAATCGGCTAAGACTTAGTTTGCTAGACTATCCACCTGGATTCTAAGTTCCCTAAGTTTTACGGTAGTTTCCAAGACATTTCGTTCCTTTCCTATGAAATATAATAATGTCTGATTTTTTTAAAAAATCGGACTTACCTTAGTCTCATCGATGATTCGGGATTGCCTTTTCTTCATTCTTCTTCTCCTCAGATCTTCGTATGAATTGGCTTTCGATGAAATACTGAGAATATCGGAGTGAGGAAGGGATTTCAATATTCAAGTTTCTGTTCTTGTTTCTTCGTACTATATGTTTTACTAAACTGACCACATGTGCTTTGTATATTGTTGAAAACTAAACTAGTCATTTATGATTAGATGTTTTCGACTCAACGTAGCAGAATTTTGTAAAACCGTATTGCGTTTTATGTACCGAAGGAACTTTATGAAATTGTTGAAACAAAGTGAGGAGAAGTAGGTGATGACTCGAAAAAGGCCGAGGTAGGCGATTTGGAAAAATGAGCAATAGACGCGATGTCATTCGGGCGAGGTTCTCAATTCGTCAAGCTAGGAGCGAACTGGTCATATCCTAGCCCGTATTGCCTTTGTTTTTCCGTTGATTGTTTCAAATGATCTTTTTGACTTTACGAATGATGTTCCATAAAATATTGTCGAGCTTTAATTTTATGAAAGTTTTTTCACAAAACATTGTCAAGCTTTATTTTTTGAAAGTTATTCCGTAAAATGTTTTGTAAAATATTGTCAAGTTTATTTCTGCGAAAACTTCCTCGTAAAATGTTATCGAGTTTTATTTTACAAAATTTGTTTCATAAAATGTCCTTGAGTTTAATTTTACGAAAGTTATCTGGTGAAATGTTTTCGAGTATAATTTTGAAGGAATTTTTTTGTAAAATGTTATTGAGTTTGGTGTTACGAGAGCTGTTCTCGGAAAACTCATATTTTGCGGCTGTTCCGCAAATTTAGTTTCTAGGTTTTAGTATCAGAAACTCCAGCTGTGAGGAGCTTAATTTATTGAGACTCAATTTAATCAGAAATATTCTCATTTCCGCAAGATTGGTCCGAGCACGTTTTGAGTAGTTTTTCCGATAATAAGCTTAGTATGCAAATATCGAGAATTCGATGAATATGTTACTATAGAAGAGACTCTTAAGTACTTTATGAAACCTTAGGTTTCAAAAACCTTTTTGAAGTGAGGGATACTATCTAGTGTTTTGCTTTGTTAATTTTTGCAACCATTTTTAGGTTTCGAGTGATTTTTGAGAAATCAACTTTGTTTTCCGACGTTATTCAGAAGAAGTACAGCCGCGGGGGTTGCGTACCAGATTTCCTGTGCTTCTTCTTTCTGCGAGTCACCTAGGGTTTCTCTGCGACTTTGGGAGGTTGAAACAAGTTTTGTTTCGCCAAAGAATTTTACGGAAATTATTTGGAAAAAGTACAGCAGTGATTTGCGTACCTGATTTATTGTGCTTCTTTTTTCCGTGAGTAACCTAGGGTTTTTCCTCAATTTCAGGGAGAGCAATTTTTATTTTTTCGAAAAGTTTTCGGGAAACGTCTTTTATTCAGACCGTTACGTGTTGAGATTTCTCCAACTCGGTAATATGAAGAACTTAACGGGGTTTGATAGATTTTATCGTTGCCTTTTGTGTTTAGAGAGATAAATCGCGATCGTTTCAATGCTCTTCCTGTGGCGGAAAGTCACTACTAAGTTTTTGATTTTATTGAACACTAAGGCGTTTGCGCAAGCTTTTGGCATAGGAGCAGTCAGTGCTGCGAGGTTGTCTTTCATACTTCCAGACATCGTTTCGATCAAACTTTTTGAGGCTATGAGTAAGAGTAATCCGTACCCCTCTCCTTCTAGTGCCAAACTGTGGGAACCGAAATTCGCATTGTCGATTTCCGTAAAAATAAGGATAGTTAGAAAACCCTAATTTTCCAGAGGTCCTGGATTCTCTGCGAGAGCCAAGCACAAGTGACCAAATAAATGCGGAAAATATGAAAAATATAACAAAACGAATCTATAGAGAAAGTAGATCTTATTTCGAATCCGCGTAAGAGCGTTGCGATCATTACAAAATATTATAAAAGATTTGGCCGCATTAGCTGTCAGCAAGACGAAAAATATGAAAAAGGTTTTGATTGATTTCGGACTGAAACTGATGAAAGGTTGCCTACGAACCCCTTTCGAGGATCAAGTTGAGCTTATTCAATTAAAATATTGGAACAAGAGATCGACCTCCTGTGCAAGTTTGTCTAGTAATTGAGTGCCAGTCATAAAAACCAAACTTGTCAAGAATAAATTAACATTTCTACGCGCAGAGAGTTCTAATGTCTAAAGAATCGGCCGTCTTTTCTTTTCTGCCCTTGGTTCGAGTTTATCTCTTCGAGCAAATATTCAATTTTTCTTCGATCTTTGTAGTTATCTTTGAAAACTTTATATTTATCTTCCGAATTTAACATTTATCTTCTCCTGCAAAATAAAATATAGACCGTCATAACGATCAGACTTGATTTCGTATAAAACCACGAGTGAGATTTTAGCCGCGTTTTAGACCTTCGCGGACTGTTATTCGACTTAAGTGTTTTATGATTTATCGAAATAGCGCTTCCGAAACAACATTGATTCTGAAGAAAGTTCGAGTTTCTCGTATAGTGGAGGCAGCTTAAGGTGTTTAGTTAACTGTTGCCGTGTTATACGACCAATTCTAACTTCATACAAGAAATCATGTTCTTGCAGTTTGTAAAGTTCCAACGGTAACTCCGATCGAAATGAAACAAGAGCGAGTTCGATTCGATCTCGAAGGAGGTAGCTACGAGGGCGGGATGAAGACGGATCAGTTGATCTAACACGCCGAGCGGGCGAGTTGAACTGCTGTTCAGTCCAACTCGTCGAGTGGGCGAGTTGGACTGCATGTTAGAAATGATCATGCACTCTATAAAGCACCACCTTCTTTTCATGATTACCAGTTATCTCATTCAAATCTCCAATAATAAACTACGGGTCTGATGTTGCCAAGCCATAACTCTTTAGATGTTCCCATAGTTGATATCTCAATTTTTGAACCGGCTCTCCATATACAAATGGCATGAAGACTTTTTTTCCAAATGCAATTGTTTCCACATCAGTCATCCGATTGCTTGTGTACAAAATTATTGACCTGATATGGCATAATGAGGCTATAATCACAGCAATTGGGTCCATTGTAATCAAATTTTCAAACCCAAAATGAGACTGAAACCCTTGATCAAAGGCAAAATCTTGTTTCTTTTTTCGATAAAAAGCCGGGCTTGTGTTTATACCATATCTCTCTAAGATAACTTATTTTCCATTTAATTATCATACCTCTACAACTCCAACTTAGGACTCTCATATAAGCAAATCTTTAAATGTGCTCCTATGAGCTATAAAATCGAGTACAATGCACCTTTAAGAATCACTAAATAGAGTACAATGTTATGGGTGATGGTAGGTGTAATCGCGTCCAAAAAATATTCAAATTCAGAGGGATTAGATTTCTGAAACAAATAATAAAAATAATCCACTGCCACCTATTCTACACCTTGTTCCTCAATTATCCAGTTTCCATCTGTAGCGTAGATCCCTCTGTTACGCATTCGGCGTTGTTTTGTTAGGGCATGATAGAATTTAGTATTAAGATCTCCTGATGTATATCAGATATTATGACTCTTCTTTTGCCAAAAATATTCCTCCTCTTTATTTGCTTCTTGTCACTTCCTAGATACTTCCAAAATGTCTTACAAGTTCTATTATTATCCGTTTTTACTTTTTCCAGTTCTTAAGCTCACTAATTCTCTCATTTCCATAAGGTGGATTATTCTTTCGCCATGTAGCGATCTTATGGCGACAATTTATAATTTTCAATACAAAATCTCCGGAGTTCTCCTTTGTCGATTCGCCCCAACCTCTCCTAATTGATTCCAACAAACCATAATGTCCAATGCATATTTATTTCCATTATGATATATATATTTATATTGAAACACAAAAAGTATGGATTTGAACATCGTGGATGAATTATCATGAACAGGAGAAACATTGAAAAAAATGCGTGGACAAAATGGCATGTACAATTATATACAATAGTTAAAATGTTACAAATATAAGTCAGAGTTCTTTCCCTTGTTTCTCCTTTGAAATGTCCTCCCTAAGATTTGATCTTTTGTTTCTGATCCACCATTCCATTCAGTATGCAGTTGCAACATATGATCTTTTGTTTTAAGGATGATCTAACTCAGCATAAGATGTATTTTCTCAAGGGAGTTTGGGTGATAACGCAAAATGTCTCCAAAAATAAAGTATATCTTTATGTTAAAATTGTGTTTGAAAAACAATGGTAGAGTTCTATTACCTCAACATCTTGAAGCTTATGTTTTGCTGATAAATCAGGTTTTTTTTTTCACATTTCAACAAAAACAGGTTTTGTTGATTCTCTGGTCTCTTTTCTACTTGTCATCAAATTACCTTGTATGTATGCAAATCTTGCTTTAAACTTGAGATGGAAAAAAATATTATGATTCAAAAGCAATGAATGATGAAGAATCTCAAACGACAACGAGCACGATACAACAAATTGCATGTTGCATTTGTCTCTCTAAGAATCTATTACTCAAGAGAAACTGATGTGTTTAACCAAAAAAGAATGAATCTTTGTGCCAACTACTTAGACACAACCCAAAATCAACTAATTAACTAGATTTTGACCCGCGCGGTTGCGCGGAATTATTTAGAGTTTATGTTTTTAAATTACAGTTAGTTTTTTGATGATATTTTCTAAACTTAGGTTTGTGCTAGGCTATATTTATTGATTCTCAGTTTGATTTTGGTTCGCCTGTGAATTTTTGTTTTCGGTTCATAAAATTTTATAATAGTTTGGTTAGTTATGAAATGGGGTTTAGTTTGAATTTTGTTATTTTATTTTTTGTTTGCTGACAAAAGCTGACATCCAAAATTTCTAGAAAGAGCATCAATGCACGGGCCCTCCTACATATGTCTTCCAAAACATGCAGAAGGATATATTCAGCCCAGCACATAGCAAAACACCTACAACAAAGATGAGATTGATGAAATGGTATTTGGAATTTTTGACGCTCAAAGAAGATTAGAAGATGATTTTAACACGAAGCTTGATGGTATCTACTACCCACTCAATTACAGCATCAGATGGTTGACTACATGTATGGAAGAGAAGAAGCAAGACATAGACAATATGCAGACACAACGTGCAACCGAAGAAAGACCATCACCATCTATCGATGGTAACGACCTACCATCGATCGACGATGAGCCTACACCATCAAATATGACCAATTCTGAGCCAACTACCTACAGCAAGAAAAAGATTGATGAGTTAATAGAAGAACTCAACAGAACTATCAGTTCAACAGAGGACAGACTTGACAAGAGATATGGTGGTTCCTACTTTCCATTCGAAAACAACATCAACTTTTTTTTTTTGATAAAAAACATCAACTTTTTGACTTCACGCATAGATGAGTTGAGGAAGGAAGTAGCTGAAATCCAGAAGTACATAGACCAGACGCTTCACCATCGATCGACAGAAGATCATCAACATCGATCAACGGCGACTCCAGAACAGTCTGAGGAAGGCTAGTAACAAAGAAGATCTTGCAAGACGAACTAGATAAAATCGACAATGGAGAGAACATCTCTGATCACATATATGCCACACTTGTGAAGCATCGGTTCAGTATAGAGAGTCCTGGAGAAAGGTTACAAAAGATATAAAATGCTACTGCAACAATGAATGACAAGTGTACCAGAGAAGATGAAGCTATAAGAAGCTTCACTAGTACAATGTTTCAGAAGAGCAAAGAAGAAACGGAAACTTGTTTCCCAACAAGTAGATATTTTCCACCACAGTAGCTAATCAATCTCCAGAGTCAAGCTAAATGACTATAACAAAACACTGAGTGGGAAGCAACCCAATATTAGGTAATTTCATTAAAATTTTATTAGATTAGTTCTTATTTCATTTTTTTTTATAATTTTTGCAGGACTCTAAAAATAACAGTAATAAAATATCCGAATAGACGATTGCCATGGATATCGACTGGCGAGAGCATGTTGACATCGGTCGACATTACATCACCTGCAGTGAACGATGAAAACACCATTCCATCGATTGACACTCACGCGGGTCAGGTATATCGTTCTTACTTGTTGCATTGGGTCTTTATGATTTTGTTTTCACCATAACTCTGACTAGATATACATGAGGACAGTGTAATTTAAGTCTTGGGAGATGTTTACTGATATTATTTTATTCATGAGTCTTATTAAAATGTTTGAAAAAGAGTTTTATAGAGTCAAGAAAGGGATAATGATTACTTTCAAATTTTTGCTTATTATCTATCTATTCTATAGCACCATTCTTAAACTTATTGACAGCAGATTGTACTAGAGATACTAAAGTGGATCATCCTACCATTAGATCACACTTTCTTAGAATGTTTGAAGGAACCAAAGATAACCTCCAACCCTAACCTGACTTATTTGCTTGTCTTTGGACTTGGTATACATTGGATCGGATTCCTCCTGCAAGTCTGGAAGGTAAAAGTCTGTGTGCTTCTGATTCCCCTCTCTCTCTCTCTCTCTCTCTCTCTCTCTCTCTCTCTCTCTCTCTCTCTCTCTCTCTCTCTCTCTCTCTCTCTCTCTCTCTCTCTCTCTCTCTCTCTCTCTCTCTCTTCGGCATCCATAAGTATAAAAGACTAAGATGATTTCCCGAGATGCAGAGGGGTAGGTACATTACCGATGGCCCACTATTCTAATTCAGAGGAGACATTGTGGAAGCAAGGGGTAGGTACATTACCGATGACCCCATTATTCTCCTACACTTTGTCAAAAGAAAAAAATAATAATAATAAAATTGAGTGTGAGATGGCTTAGTGGTCTGTAACATCATCATTGTCCATTGAGTTTGATATCTAAAAGGATTCAGAGAAGAGAGAAAAAGAGGGAAGAAAGGGATCAGAGAAGACTACATGTGTTCAGATACTTGTTGGGGTAACAGTCCAAGTGTCCTCTGATCGACACTCCCAAGGTAAATCCTGTACATTTATTTTTATGCAAGAAATGAGGTTAGCTGAGGGGTGAGTCAAGCTAATATTCGCTAAGTTGTTGATATAATGGATTTGGTTGCTAGACTAAGATATGGTATATAAATTGCATCTGAGGTTGCAACATAGTAGAGGTGATAGTAGTAAGTTTTAAAATTCTATGAGTCCCCGCTGTTTTCAAAACTCTTTTAGAGAGAATGTATTTTTGTTTTGCTTGGGGACAATCAAAAGAGTAAATCTGGGGGAGTTGATATGCCATGGATTTTACCCACTTTTAGCTATGGTATATGAGTGTTTTAATACCTAACTATTATGTTTTAGAATCTATTTAGAATATTTATAGGTTCGGGAGTGATTTGGAAGAAAGTGATGTTTTTGGAGCATTTTGGAGATAAAAGGAGAAATCACTCAAACTGACCATCGAGCAGACCAAAGGTCGACGATCAGAGTCACTTATCGATCGATGCACACCCTATGCCATCGATCAACAGTCATTGCACGCAGAAACTCGACTTGGTTCCAGCCAACTTTAAGTCCAAGACTTCACCAAATTATGAGATTACCCCTGACGAGTTTTTACCTAGTATTTATTGCTTTGCCTATTGTTTGCGGTAAAGTGTGCTTTCTTTTTTTCTAGTTTTCATACCTAAAGTTTTTAGTAAGGATTAGAGAGAAGATTCAAGACTTGTTTTTCGAACTCCATTATTACTTATCTATCTACGCATTTTTCTTATCACTTTGTTTTTATGAATTGCTTAGTCATGTCTGAGTAATTCTATTGTTAGATTTAGGGTTCAAATAGGTTATGAGAGATTAGCCCTAAATATAGAATTGCTAATGTGATCTATCAATAGGATTCTGTTAATGTTTTTGTTCTAGAGTAGCTAACTAGAACCCTAATATTAGAGTCATTAGGAACAATGCGATTGCTTGGTCTTTTATCTGAATAGATACTCACTGAACTAGGATTGCTAGAAACAAGCAATAGCTTATATAAGAAGCCTACTGAATACCTTATCAACCCGCGCGCAAAGCTTGCTAGAAGTGTGTCGATCGATATTCTTATAGAATAATCGATCGATGGAGCGAAAAGTGTATCGATCGATATTCCTATAGAATCATCGATCGACACTTTCTATTGATAAACAAACGAATGTTGAGATCATTAGATCTAGACAATAGACAAGTCTAAACATGCGATAGATGATCGATTAGTTCTTATAGTTGAGCTCTATAATATCCTGCGAATAACTGATCGCATTTATATCTCTATACTCCTGACTAAATGAATAAAACCTTAAGTCTAGCTACTTTCCCATATTGTTACAAACCTCAAGCAAACCAACTGAACAACTACCTTGTTCAAACTTGCGATTTACTTTTAAACGTAATCAATCTAACATTGGCATCCTAGCCCTCTGTTGATTTGATCCCTAAGTATTACAACTGAACCTCTTATTTAAGAGAGTAAAGTCACTCTTTAGGATAATTTGAATGATATCACTAAACCGAAAACTAAATGGGTTTCCTATTGTTTAAAGTATTATTAATAAACCTAAAATTATTAATTATAATTAGTTTTAAAATTATCAATGATTCTTAAAGCACTACTAATTAACTGAAATACACGAAACAAACGAATTACCCGAATGTTATTTTATCATAAATGTTTTAAATTATTTCAATTGACCAGAAGAATTGAATTAGCCAAATATTATACATCTAAAATATTTAAAATTGTATGATATGTAATCCAAAATAACCAAATCTGACTTTTACCTTAATTTAATGAAATTATCCAAAAAAAAAACGCAACCTAATCAGCCCTAGGGTGAAAATTAATATTTTATTATGTTGAAATCAAACTAAATCCATAACTAAGTCAGTCGATATGTTGTATCTATAATTTGTATGAGAGAGATTTAGTTGATACACTTAACAATAATCAAACAATAACTATATTGAAGTACATGAAAATCCAATTAAAAGTTTGTGTCGATTGTCACTTTCACTATTGATGAAATTCAAATTACGTACAATAAAAGTCATATATTCAAAATGTAATTTCAAACCAATAACGCAGAGTCATAATCACCATTGTGCAATAATTCACCTAATAAAAAAAAGAGGAAACATGCCTATATATAACCATGAAAAGAACTAATTCAAATAACTTCAACCAAACTAATTAACAAATTCAATCAAATCCAGAAGTGGTTAGATGCAAAATTTTAAAGTGAATTAACATCGCAACCTCAAAAGGACAATGATATATATATATATATATATATATATATGCCAAAATCCGAGGCATGTAGTTTGATGCAAACATATTATCCAACCACATAAATAATTTTACCTCATAAAACTTGATTGTTAATGAAGTTAGGTGGGCTGATTGCTGTAGTATCCAATCACATTTAAAAAAAATAAAGCAGTTACAAGAGCATTAGCGGATCTTACATGCTCCATATCATAATGCTCTCTTGTTGAGCTTTTAAAAGAGCATTTAAACATATTAATCTACAATTACAAATCTATCCTTATATACTTAAATAAAAAATGTAAAGATAATAACACAATATATTCTAACCCTAATTCTAACTACGTCCTATATTTAAGTTACTAACATAAGTTTTGTCTTCCACCAAAATTAACCAGATATCGGGTAAGTCTAACCTCGATTTTACGTTGTCTTTCGTCTTCCCTGGGACATTCAATATAGTGTTCATGATGTTCTCAAAAAAGTTCTTCTCTATATGCATCACATCGAAGTTGTGGCGCAAAAGAAGATCTTTCCAATATGGCAATTCCCAAAATATACTCTTTTTGTGCCAATTGTGCTGAACACCATAAAAATCAGGCATATTACTGGGAACACGCCAATTCCCACCACGAGGAGCTGTTTCTAGAGCATAGTAGTAATCGATTTGCGCTTCGATTTGTTCTCCAGTTAAATATGGAGGAGGAGTCTCTCTAACAATCCTTTTGTGCCTGAACAATTTCTTGTTTCTGCGGTATGGGTGGTGGATGGGAAGAAATCGACGGTGACAATCGAACCAACTAGTCTTCCTACCATGCTTCAACTGAAACGCATCAGTCATTCCATTACAATATGGACAAGCTAATCTTCCATGTGTAGTCCACCCAGACAACATACCATATGCAGGAAAGTCAC
>CAKOAT010151265.1:47491-70005 GCA_932364175.1 Eruca vesicaria subsp. sativa
ACGAGGAAAAGTACTTTTTCCTCGTAATCTCCTCGTAAATTTACTAAGGTCTTACGAGGAAAGTATTTCCTCGTAAGTTTTCGAGGAACTTACGAGGAAATTTGCTTTCCTCGTAAGATCCTAGTAAAGGCTTAGTAACTTTACGAGGAAGAATTTTCCTAGTAAAATTTCCTAGTAAATGCTTTGTTTTCTTGTAGTGAAAGACGTCGGCAATTCAAAGCAAAGGTATGTGTTTTTTGATCTTCTCGAAAGTTTGTGTTTTCAACACACGTATAGGTGTAGGAATTTTCATATTGTAGAATAATATTTATCTTTAATGTTGTGCCCATATATTACTTGTATAACGTAGAACTACGCACATGTTTTTTTTTAAAGCTACTGTTTACATGGTCTTTCATGCTCTATGCTCTATATAATGGTGTTGATAATGAATCCGTCAAGTTTTCATTCTTTTTTCTATTTTGAAAACATACTTATATACTCTAGTATTTGTGTAACTTATCAAAAACAGAAAAATGTCGAGTCCACAAGATCTTACCCAACCCATGGTCAAGGTATGAATACATACAAACATTAATTTACATTATTTTGTCAGAATGCTGTATTGTTTATAATTTTATAGATTTATTTGTTTTTTGGATTTTTAGCCAAAATTTTTTTGGACACATGAAATGAGTCATGAGATGTTAGTATTAGCTAATGGTGAAAAAGATAAGGGATATTGGAAAGGAACTTGTTTTAATGAGATGGGAAGACAAAACATTCGAGCAAGACTTTCTACAAAGTTTGGTTTTGACCAACCTTGGGGTAAGGTTAAAAGTCGTCTTGAACATTTACGTAGGCAGTATGATATATATAAGCGCGTAACAAAAAATGCGACCGGGTTGGGGTTTACTCAATTTGGTGAGATTGATATGAGCACTGATTGGTGGGATCAGTTGATTAAGGTATTTTTCAAGCTAATGTGTAAATACATCTTTTATTATTTTACAATTTTTTTTCTTTAATTTATAGTTTGAATTTGTTCATTGTAGATGTGTCCAGAAGCTGCAAAACTTCGTGTTCATCCTTTACGTGATATTCCACTCCTTGATTCTTTATACCATAAGGTTACAATCTCTGTCAGCGAAGGGTGGCAGCATCAACAAGGAACAAGCCAATTGCCTCAACAAATAGAATCCGAGGAAGAAGAAGCTGATGAGATATCATCTCCACCGAGTAGGCCTGCCGATAACCAAAAGACTCACAAAAGAGTACATGAAGAAAAACCTTCCAAATCAAAAACTTCCCGGAAAAGACCCAACTCAGATCACTGAGATCGTATCACAAGTACTTTAGAAAATCAAGAGAAGTTTTGGTCAGCAGGTCGAAAAACATTTGACTCCTTCAACCCATTTAATACTGCTATATGCACAGAGGAGTTACTGAAGATGACAACATTAGATCAGGAAAGCGAGCTATACTGGGCGGCTCTTGATTATTTATGACGTTACCAAATGAGCAACAAAAAATAAAATATCTAGAAAGGGCTACTGGGAAAAAGAACTAAGATTTATATTTTTTTTTATGTTTTTGGACTGGTGCTTTTTGATCCACGTGACTTAGGTTTTATTCTTGGAATTATAATTTGTTTTTTATTTATTTATATGAGTTTTACGTGAGTTTGATCAATTCTTTTGTTTGCTTTTGGATTACATGTGGTTTACTTTTGGTAACGTGTATGAGAATTCCACTTATATATATATTTTATTTGTTTTGCAGGATGTTGCCATGGAATGCAACAGAAACGTACTTTCAGTAATTCGGTTATTGGTCCAAAGCGAACAACCTGATCCATACTGTGATAGACAATTGGTGAGAACAGACCGAGGTCGTGGATTGCGTCATACAATGCAAATGATTAACGGTTCTGGCAGGGAGTGTTATGAAACAGTGAGAATGAATCAAGACACTTTCATACGTTTATGTGCTACTTTGAAGAATAACTATCAACTCAAGGAGTCACGTGAGTGCTCATTGGAAGAGGCAGTAGGAATGTTTCTGGAAACACTTGGACATGATGAAGTACAACGAGAAATTGCTAAAAACTTCCAACGTAGCCAAGAAACAGTGAATAGAAAGTTTATGGAGGTACTAGATGCTGTCCTTCTTCTCTCCATGGATATTTTAAAACCTGGTGATGATGAATTTCAGCAGACTAACAACCGTCTGTTTTCTAATAAGAGTTATTGGCCTCATTTCCGTGATTGTATCGGAGCTCTTGATGGTACCCATGTGTCAGTAAGGGTTAAAAGTGATCAAAAAGAGAGATTTTGGAATGTGAGAAAGCAATTTGCTTCGATGAATGTGCTTGCGATTTGCAATTTGGATATGAAGTTTATATATGCATACGTTGGAACTCCAGGCAGAGCACATGATACGAAAGTTCTTACTTATTGTGCACAAAGTGATACATTTTTTCCGACACCTCCTGAAGGCAAGTAGTTTGTTGTTGATTCTGGATATCCAAACAGAAAAGGTTACTTAGCTCCATATCGTAGAACTAGATATCATCCGCATCAGTGGGGTGATAGACCACCTAATAGTGCGAGTGAGTGGTTTAACAAACACCATTCATCTATACGTTCAGTGATTGAACGTACTTTTGGTGTGTGGAAGGCAAAATGGCGAATTCTGAAAAATGAGGCACGGTATAATCTACCAACACAATGCAAAATTGTTGTTGCGACGATGGCACTTCATAACTTTATACGTGAGTCAGCCACAAAAGATGATGCTTTTGATAAGTATGAAGGGATGGAAGAACAAGAACCGAATCCGCCAAATCCAGAAGATTTACATGAAGTTGAACTCACTCGTTATGAACCCACAGGAGATGTTTACATGACAGGAGTTCGTGACTCCATTGCAGAAAGTATTTGGGTTGCTCGATAATTATTTTAGTTGACCTTGTTTTCATATGATTTTTATACTGGTTGGAAAAATGTTTAAGTGATTTTTCTCTTTGTTTTCATTAGTTTTTTTTTTAATTATTATTATGTCTATTTTGGTAATTTGATATCTTAAATGCTACAGCTTTATCAATCACATAATTACATTTTAATTAATATAGCATACTGCTCCTGCTGCATACTGCTACTGTTTTATCATCTGTGATACCAATCAAGGCCTTGAAGTGAGCATTCCGCGCACCCTAGTCCCATATATAGAAATGAAATCCCATTACTCACAATCCTATCGGATCAGGACATATTCACCGGTTGGATGTTCTCAAAACGGTGTCGTTGTGAGTTTCAATTGAGAGGTCTAGAGCAGAGGCAGGAGGAAGCAAAATTTACCATCGTAACTTTCTTAATGGGTGGGAAATTGCTAAATCAAATATTAGTCCTTCTTTCTCGGGCGCACCTCTCTCCGATCATTGCTCCTCCTCTCGCATCGTCGTTCCTTCCAGTCGCCGATCAGATCCGATTCTACAATATACAAGGTTACCAATCTCAGTTACTTCCCATTTACTTTTTGTTTTTGTTTTGTTTCGACATGTCTACGACAAGATCTCGTGTTTGACTGTTCTGTAGCTTTCTTATTGTCGGAAGCGGAACCATCAACTGGATGTAGTTTTGTTCTTTCATGCGTGCCCTAATTATTTATATTCATTTTGGTTTCCTTGTTCCTTACGTCAGTGCTCATTTTCCATTTCTTATTAATCGTTTGCTGTTATACAGGTGGTGAGTGAGATATCTGTTTTCGTAGGTTCTCTATAAGCACTTCAATATGGAAGAAGACGAAGAAAAGAAACTCTCCAAAGATTCTAATGTTGAGAACAGATTAGATGCATTTGATATAGGGAACCCTAGCTTTATTGTTAATGAAGATGCTAATGATGAAGATCTGCAAGGGACTAGTTTAGTTGACGCAGTTCTTAACGATGACAACTTCGAACAAGTTTCTCTAAAAGAAGAAACGTCTCTTTCATCAACAAGTCTAGATCCTCCGGTTCAGTCCCCACATAGACCCAATCCAAAGGATACAATGCAAAACGTTTCTCCAGAGTTGTTGCATCTTGTTGATTCTGCCATCATGGGCAAGCCTGAAAGCTTAGACAAGCTAAAAAACCTTGTCACCGGTGTTGAAAGTTTTGTGTCTGGAGATGATGCAGAGACTATTGCTTTCCTTGTTATTGATTCTCTTCTTTCTACCATGGGTGGCGTTGAGAGCTTTGAAGAGGATGAAGATAGCAACCCACCTAGCGTGATGCTCAACTCTCGTGCAGCCATTGTTTCTGGCGAGCTTATCCCTAACCTTCCTTGTTCTGGTGACAATGTCGGCTTCATGTCTCCTAGGACACGCATGGTGCGAGGCTTGCTTGCGATATTACGTTCTTGCACGAGGAACAGAGCTATGTGTTCGATGGCAGGACTGTTAAGTGTTCTCTTGGGATCAGTAGAGGAGATACTCTCCAAGGATAGCAATATGAAGTGGAATGCATCAGCTTTGTTGCACTGTGTTCAACACTTAGCTGGACACTCACTTAGCGTTGAAGATTTGCATAGATGGCTTCATGTTATTAAAGCATCTCTTACAACAGTGTGGTCAAGCCCCTTGATGGATGCTTTGGAGGAGGCAATGAGTGGGAATGAATCAAGAGGACCTTCATGTAGCTTTGAGTTCGTTGGTGAAAGCTCAGGGCTACTTGGTCCTGGAGAAACTCGTTGGCCTTTCACAAACGGCTATGCATTTGCTACTTGGATTTATATTGAATCATTTGCTGACACACTAAACGCTTCAACCGCAGCAGCGGCCATAGCTGCAGCTTCAGCTGCTAAATCAGGTAAGACTTCAGCTGCTGCTAATGTACATGGTGGTGAAGGTACTGCTCATATGCCACGTCTCTTCAGCTTCTTGACTCCTGATAATAACCAAGGAATCGAAGTGTACTTCTATGCACAGTTTTTAGTAGTTGAGAGTGGTAGTGGGAGAGGAAACAAAGCTTCACTTCATTTCACTCATGCGTTTAAGCCTCAGTGTTGGTACTTCATTGGCCTTGAACATACATGCAAAGGCCACTTAGGGAACTCAGAGAGTGAACTGCGTCTGTATATTGACGGTTCCTTGTATGAGACTCTTCCTTTTGAGTTTCCTCGTATATCTAAACCACTTTCTTCTTGTTGCATTGGGTCAAACCCTCCTCCTCCTACTACATCTTCTGACCGTCGTCGGCGTCAGTGTGCTTTGTTTGCTGAGATGGGACCAGTTTATATATTTAAAGAACCCATTGGTCCTGAAAGAATGACAAGATTAGCATCAAGAGGTGGTGATGTTTTGCCTTGTTTTGGCAATGGGGCAGGTCTTCCATGGTTAGCTACAAATGACCATGTCCGTAATGCGGCAGAGGAAAGCAGTCTTTTGGATTCAGAGCTTGGAGTGTACATTCACTTACTTTATCACCCATGTCTACTGAGTGGTCGGTTCTGTCCAGATGCTTCTCTGTCTGGAGCAGCAGGTACCTCTGATTATCCTCTTGAATCTATATAACTATGACCATTTATAGTATATACTAAAATATTTATATTGGTGCATAACATAACGGGAGAAACACCTAGTATTCTATAATATTGAAAAAATATTTGTTTTTTGTTTTTTTTTGTTATTGTTATTGGTTAAGGTACTTTAAGACGACCAGCTGAGGTAATTGGGCAAGTCCATGTTGCAACCAGAGTGAAGTCAGTGGAGTCTTTCTGGGCCTTAGCTTATGGAGGACCCATGTCTTTACTTCCAATAACCGTTAGCAATGTGTGCAAAGATACTCTTGAGCCATCTTCTAGTAATCTTCCATTGTCTTTGACAACATACTCTCTTGCTGCATCTATCTTTAGAATCATCTCAGTTGCTATTCAACATCCTGGGAACAATGAAGAGTTGTCTCGTACTCGAGGCCCTGAGATTCTAGCCACAATCCTAGGATATCTTCTTCAGTCACTCTCATCACTTGATCTCAACCCTGATGGAGTAGAAGATGAGGAGATAGTTGCTTCGATTGTTTCGGTTTGTCAATCTCAGAAAATAAACCATGCACTCAAAGTGCAGCTTTTGCGGACACTACTATTGGATCTAAAGATATGGAGTGTGTGCAATTACAGACTTCAGAAGAAGCTCTTGTCATCTCTTCAAGATATGGTCTTCACTGAAGCGGCAGCTATGAGGAATGCTGATGCTATTCAGATACTTCTTGACGGATGTAGGAGATGTTACTGGATGATTCATGAGAAAGAATCTGTGAACACTTTTTCTCCAGATGGGGATGATGTGCGTCATATGGGGGAAGTTAATGCCTTGGTTGATGAGCTTTTGGTTATTATTGAACTCCTAATGGGAGCAGCATCTTCTTCTTTTGCTTCTGCTGATGTTCATCAGTTACTTGGCTTCATAGTAGATAGTCCACAGCCAAATCAGGTAACATGTTACATTAACTATTAAAACATATGTTATTTCTCTGACATTGTTTTGTTGTTTCCTCATTTATAGGTGGCAAGGGTATTGCATCTCATGTTTAGGTTGGTTGTACAGCCAAATGCTGCAAAGGCTCATACATTTGCAGAGGTATTTATAACTTCTGGTGGGATAGAAACACTTCTTGTTCTGCTGCAGAGAGAAGCTAAAACAGGTGATGACAACGTTGTAGAATCTGTGGCTAGGGATAGAACAAGTGTGGCGACTAATCCTAGTGAACAAAGTCATCACAATGGGCCTGGTGTAGTAAAGCAGTTGGATTCAGTTCCACAAGACCCTCGTGCTCATGATAGTAATGTAGAATCTTCGAAGGACACAGAGTCAGTTCAACAAGGATCTGCCAGTGTCATTTGTGATAGTGACTCAGTTACAAGCCCTATTTCCATGAATATTGACAGAACTACATCCTCTGTTTTTGAAAATCCATTCAGTAATAAGACAAGGATCAATACAAGAAACATTGATGACAGTGACCGTGTTGTAGTTGGGATCATTAGATTGATAGGTGCATTGATTACAAACGGGCACTTAAAATCTTCTCTTGGTTCCAAGTCTGATGTTATGAGTAACCTCATGGGTCATGGGATTCATGAAAGTGGTGGAACAATGTTTGACGATAAAGTATCATTGCTTCTATTTGCTCTTTTGAAAGCATTTCAAGCAGCTCCAAATAGGCTGATGACTGAGAATGTCTATACAACTCTGCTTGGGGCCTCGGTATGTCCTATTTGGTCTGGCTTCAAGTAATTATATTTGGTCTGGCTAACCTGTAATGATCATTTTTTCTTGCAGATTAATGCTTTATCAACTGAGGATGGCCTGAACTTTTATGATTTGGGTCATCGCTTTGAACACCCTCAACTTCTGTTAATCCTCCTCCGTTCTTTACCATTTGCATCTAAGGCTCTACAAAAACGAGCACTTCAGGTATGAATGTCCATAGCTAAACATACTTTTGTGCAGTTAGTTTTGTCTCTTTCTGAACTCACTCTTTCTATGTCAGGATCTTCGATTTTTGGCTTGTAGCCATCCGGAAAACAGGAGCAGTCTGACAAAAATGGATGAGTGGCCTGAGTGGATCTTGGAGATGTTGATCTCAAACTACGAGGTAGGACTCTGAGTGTAACACTTATGAATTTTTCCCTCGGTTATTGTACCAACAAGATCTTTTTATATGCTGACTACTGTATGTACACACACAGAGAGATGCAGGGAAACAATCTGCTTCACCTGGTTCTACTGAGGTGGAAGATATGATCCATAACTTCTTGATCATAATGTTGGAACATTCAATGCGCCAGAAAGATGGTTGGAAGGTAAATATTTTTTTTTCTGTTTCAGCTCTTTACCAGATTATATTATTTACACATTTTTTTCCAAGCTCAGTTATATTTTTTCTCATTCCTTTTACAGGATATTGAGGCTACAACTCATTGTGCAGAATGGCTCTCTATTGTTGGAGGGTCTAGCACTGGACAGAAACGAATTAGGTAGTTTCATGCACCACAGTTTACACTCTTTTTCTTTCTGTACTGCATTTATTCTTCCTATATATGTGTTCTGTTCAAATTTTTTTTACACTTTTTTTTTGTTCTCCTAACTTTTTCAGGCGTGAGGAATCATTGCCTATTTTCAAAAGAAGGCTTCTTGGTGGATTGCTTGACTTTGCTGCCACAGAACTACAAGCTCAGGTAACTCCTGTTTTCATTTGAAGCATTGTGCGTTTTCACTTGTCTTGTTACACTATGTGTCAGCTATAGCTTGACCTACACATTGTTCTTTCCCCTCAACAGACTCAAGTAATCGCTGCAGCATCTGCTGGTTTCGCGGCAGAGAGTCTAGCACCAAAAGATGCAAAAGCTGGAGTAGAAAACGCTGCTCAGCTGTCAGTGTTTCTAGTGGAAAACACAATTGTGATTTTGATGCTTGTGGAAGATCATTTAAGACTACAAAGCAAACATACCTGTGCTGCAAACGCAATTGATGTTTCTCCATCTCCTCTTTCTCTTGTTTATCCCATTAACAACCGTCCATACACATTGACAACCGTGGGAGAATCATCAGAGGTTTCAAGCAGCCGTGCTTCAATTTCCAGTGATTCAGGAGGGGTCCATCTAGATGTAAGTGGATATTACTTTGCAACCATTATCTGTTAAGGTCGCTCACTTTACTTTTCTTCAGATACTTGCTTCAATGGCCGATGCAACTGGCCAACTATCTACAGAAGTAATGGAGCGTCTTGCTGCTGCAGCTGCAGCTGAGCCCTATGAATCTGTTTCATGTGCCTTTGTATCATATGGAAGCTGCACCATGGACTTGGCTGAGGGTTGGAAGTACAGGAGTAGATTGTGGTATGGTGTTGGACTTCCTAAAACAACTTGTTTTGGTGGTGGTGGAAGTGGTTGGGACTCTTGGAAAGGTTCTTTACAAAAAGATGCTCATGGAAACTGGATTGAACTTCCATTGGTGAAAAAATCAGTATCCATGCTTCAAGCATTGCTGCTTGATGATTCTGGACTTGGGGGCGGGTTAGGAATTGGTGGAGGATCTGGTACTGGGATGGGAGGAATGTCAGCTCTATACCAGTTGCTGGATAGTGATCAGCCTTTCTTATGCATGCTTAGAATGGTGCTCTTGTCTTTGAGGGAAGAAGACCATGGTGAAGATAGTCTGTTGATGAAAAATTTAAGTTCTGAAGATGGTTCTCCTGTCTCATTAAATATCAGTTCTCAGATATCACCATCAGCTTTATTGTGGAGGTAAAATATTGAAAATGTCAACTGATCTTGTTGCTCACTCAAGTTTATCTAGAGAAGTTAAAATGTCTTGGTTTTTGATCTTCAGTGTTCTATCTCCTTTCCTAAACATGCCAATCTCTAACTCAAAGAGGCAGAGAGTATTGGTTACTACATGTGTTCTATATTCTGAGGTTCGTTCTCTACATTTTTCAAAAAATTTGTGTGAATCTGATGCTCATTTTGCATCTTTTTTTTTCACTTTCTGATTCCAAGTGTGTTTGCAGGTATGGCATGCTGTGAGCAGAGACAAAAGGCCACTACGTAAGCAGTATCTAGAAGCTATATTACCACCATTTGTTGCAATTCTCAGAAGGTGGCGACCTCTTTTAGCTAACATTCATGAACTTTCCACTGCTGATGGTTTGAATCCTCTTGTCGTCGATGATCGTGCCTTGGCTGCTGATGCATCCCCCATTGAGGTTTCATTATCTTTTATATACCATAAGGTTTGTTTCAAGTTTATTGTGTGTTAATGAACTGTGCTGTTTTTGCTTTGTATCCTAGGCGGCTCTCTCTATGATATCTCCGGAATGGGCAGCTGCTTTTGCCTCCCCTCCTTCTGCAATGGCACTGGCCATGATAGCCGCAGGGACAGCTGGTTGGGAAGCTCCACCACCTCCAGCACCACCAGCAGCTCCAGCTCTTAGGCGAGACACTTCTCTGCTTGAGCGCAAGAGTGCCAAACTTCAGAGCTTTTCCAGCTTCCAGAACCCTTTGCAGGCTCCAAAGGATTATGGCACACCAAGCCGACCAAGAGATAAGGCTGCTGCAAAAGCGGCTGCTCTGGCTGCAGCACGTGATCTTGAACGTAGTTCCAAGATTGGTACGGGGAGAGGTCTAAGTGCTGTTGCAATGGCCACATCTTCTCAGAGGAGGACTATAAGTGATATGGAGCGTTTACAGAGATGGAATATCTCTGAAGCTATGGGAGTAGCATGGATGGAATGTCTCCAGCCAGTGGATACAAAATCAGTTTATGGAAAAGACTTTAATGCTTTGTCCTATAAGTTCATTGCTGTACTTGTTGCAAGCTTTGCTTTAGCACGTAACATGCAGAGATCTGAGGTTAGACAATGCCCTTTCCACACTTTGTTGTTTTCTCACTATAATCTCTAATCCATATTCAACTACTCACTAGATTGACAGGCGTATACGAGATGATAATATAGTGAGGAACCGCTTATGCATGGGAGTACGTGGTTGGCGCAAACTAGTACGTTACTTGGTAGAGATGAAATGCTTCTTTGGACCCTTTGGAGACCATATATGTAGTCCAAAACATGTAAGCATGGTCTAAATATGAAACATTTTGAGGATTTCCCCAGTGATGTAATAAACACCATCACATATGTAGGTTTTTTGGAAACTGAATTCTATGGAAAGTTCTTCGAGGATGAGACAGTGTTTAAAGAGGTATTACACTGGTACTGATCATCATGAGACAGCTGTAAACTATGATGATCGGACAGACGATAACTTGAGTTCTCCATCAAATGCAACTTTTTTTGCTGCTAAAGCAATATCAATATATGAAGATGATGAACATAAAGATGAAGATGATCTTGAAAGTGTTGGAGAACACAAAGGGAAGAATGAAGAGAGGATGTCTGGTTCACTTGAGGATGCAATAGAACTGTCAACTGGTATTAGTGATCCTAGACCATTGAGTGACCAGGACGTGGTTCAAAATTCTAGAGAAGTAGTTCTCAAGGAACTTGATGAAAGGATCGTTCTTGAAGTTTCCTCTTCTATGGTTCGACCATTAAGGGTTGTGAAAGGAACCTTTCAGGTATATATGCTCAACTAACAGTATAACTGACACCAAGAGACAGAACATAGCATGTGAATGGTTGTCTCCTGTTTCCTTGTATAAATGATTTGTTTCTGATGAGTGTCTTGTGCCTTTCTCAGATTACAACAAGGAGAATAAATTTTCTTCTTGACATGAATGAGGGCCAAGATGTGGATAGTAAGTCAGATGGTTCAGAATCAAGAGACCAAGAAAGAGATCGTAGTTGGTTAATGTCTTCTCTTCATCAGATTTATAGCCGAAGGTAAAGTTTCATCATCAGTGTCTGTATCTATGTAGCTCACTATTTCACACCTTCTACTTCTTGAATATACAGATATAAACTGAGAAAGAGTGCTTTGGAAATATTTATGGTTGATCGGTCAAACTTCTTTTTTGACTTTGGGGTATCTGAAAAAATCTCTCTGCTACATTATATTCATATCTTTGTTGTTTTCTTACCTCCTCTAACCTCTAGTAATTTTCTGAACACATAGAACACTGAGGGAAGAAGTAATGCATATAGGACTATTGTTCAAGCACGGCCTCCACATTTAAACAATATTTACCTGACAACTCAGGTTTGTGTGTTTTGTGCACCTTAGATGTTCTCTCTGTGCTGCAAAATTTAATAAATGGTTTACTTTGTAGAGGCCAGAACAACTTTTGAGAAGAACTCAGTTAATGGAACGATGGGCTAAATGGGAGGTACTTCATGTTATTTCATTTTTCCACTATAACATCTCGAGTAAGCCTTTATGCTGTTATAAGCTGCATCCTTTTTGCAGATCAGCAACTTTGAGTACTTAATGCAGCTTAACACGTTGGCTGGACGTAGTTATAATGACATCACACAGGTAAAAGTCTTGTTGTAGTGAGAATGCTTTTAACTTATGTGAAGTTTTTTTACATCTTCTATTTTGGTTATCTTTGCAGTATCCTGTTTTCCCATGGATTCTGTCTGACTATATATCAGAAGTCTTGGACCTTACAAATCCATCTAGCTTTAGAGATCTTTCCAAGGTGGTATTACTTGTAGTTTTGGCTCTTTGACTGCATGTAATAGTCCATTTTAGCTAGAAAACTGGTTGTAATGTGGGTTTGTATATGTTCAGCCAATTGGTGCATTGAACCCAGAGCGGTTAAAGAAATTTCAAGAACAATATTCGAACTTTGAAGATCCAGTCATCCCCAAGTTCCACTATGATTCACATTACTCAAATGCTGGAGCAGTAGGTTATCTTCTATATGATACAGTGTATATGATGCTCCATGCACTTGGTTTACCATTTTGTTTATCTCATGTGGTAGGTGTTGCATTATCTAGCTAGAGTAGAACCTTTTACAACACTTTCAGTTCAACTGCACGGTGGAAAGTTCGATCAGGCGGACAAAATGTTTTCAGACATTGCAGCCACCTGGAAAGGAGTCCTCCAAGACATGAATAATGTGAAAGAGCTGGTAAGATTAAACGAATATCTTAATCCTCTATTCTTTTTTTTAATATTCGTGGATTATTTTGTAGGTTCCAGAGTTGTTTTACCTTCCAGAGGTGTTGACCAACGAGAATCATACAAAGCTTGGTACTGTAAAACTTCCTCCTTGGGCTAAAACCCCTGTTGACTTTGTACACAAGCAACGAATGGCTCTTGAGAGTGATCATGTCTCTGCACATTTGCATGAATGGATTGATCTCATTTTCGGGTATGTTTCCTCCTTGTGCTAGAAAATTTTGATTGCTTCTTATCAATTTATTCATTTTAGGTATAAGCAACGTGGTAAGGAAGCTATAATGTCAAATAATGTTTTCTTCTACACTACATACGAAGGGACTGTTGATATTGACAAGATCAAGGATCCTGTACGTTAATTTTTTTTGTTACACTAATGAAGTTGCTCTTGTTTTTGGTATTACTCTGTTTCCATGACTTGCCTGTTGGATACTTCTTGAAGGTACAACAACGAGCTATTCAGGACAAGATAGCTTACTTTGGACAGACACCTTCCCAGCTTTTGACTTTGCCTCACGTCAAAAGAATGCCTCTGAAAGATGTCCTTCACATGCAGACAATCTTTAGGAATCCAAAAGAGATAAAACCGTATCCAGTTACAGCTCCAGAGCACTGCAACTTACCAGCCGCAGCTATCAAGGCATCTTCTGATAACGTTGTGGTCGTTGACATGAATGGTCCTGCGGCACATATTGCACAGCACAAGTGGCAACCAAACACACCTGATGGTCAGAGTACTCCTTTCATATTTCATCACGCAAAGGAGGCTTCAACTGGCGTTACGTTGATACGCATGTTCAAGGGTGATTCTGAATATCCTCAAGCACAGGCTTTTGGATCATCAGGTGTCAGAAGTTCGTCTGTCACTGCTATTACAAGCGACGGAGAGATTATCACTGGTAAGCATGTTTTTGAGCCTATGATCTCTGTTGTGAAGGTTTGATGATTAATAAAAGAGAAATACTCCTGAATAGTACTAAATTATGTTCTTATTACTAAATTAGCATTCTGATAGAAATTTCCAAAGATAATATTATCAAAAGTTAAGAAAAACAAATTATATTTGGTTAAGGTTTAGTGATTAGAATTTACGGTTTATTATTTAGGGGTGGAGTTAAGATTAAGTTTTAGGAGTTAGAGTAAATTAGTTTTTTTCTTTGTCAAATAAGTGCTATTTTGTGATTTTTTTTTTTATCATTAAGTGCTATTTTTTTGTAATAATTTTTTAATATTTTCTATTTTAGAGATTTTCCTTTAATAAAATTCTATGTGACTTAGGTGGACATGTGGATAATAGCATCAAGCTAGTCTCATCTGATGGAGCCAAAACACTAGAAACAGCTTTTGGTCACTGTGCTCCTGTAACATGTCTAGCTTTGTCTCCAGACAGTAACTTTCTTGTGACAGGTTCAAGAGATACAACTCTTTTGATGTGGAGGTTTCACAAGGGACTCACTTCTAAGACAAGTGAGTCCCAACAGACAAAAAGCTCTGAGACACCTTCCTCCGCAAACAACACTTTGGCGAACAAAGCTAAAAAGCGTCGCATTGAAGGGCCTATACAAGTGCTCCATGGCCACTTAAGAGAAGTAACATGTTGCTGTGTTAGCTCAGATCATGGAATAGTTGTTTCTTCCTCTGAATCACCGGATGTTCTAGTGCATTCCATAAGAAAAGGTCGACTAATAAGACGGCTTATTGGCGTCAAGGCTCATGTTCTCTGCATCTCTTCTGCTGGAGTTATAGTGGTTTGGAGTAGATCAGAAAGTACTATCAGCTCGTTTACCATCAATGGTGTTCTCATCTCAAAAGCGAAACTTACTTCATCTTGTACTATAAGCTGCATGGAACTATCCATGGATAGCCAGAATGTTGTGATTGGCGTGAACTCGTTGTCCTACACTGGTGAAGAAGATTCATCATGTGGAGCCAATACAATTAACATACTGGACGTTCCATCTCCTTCAATATGCTTCCTCAACTTATACACTCTCAAGGTATTTTACCAGGACAGGCCTTGAGATTTTGGAGCTTTAAGCAATTTAGTAAGAGTTTTAGTCCAAATTTTCTTAAAAGAATTTGGGATATTTATATATATTAACTGGGAAAATTTTAGGGTCTAATGTTAATGTTTTACTTGAATATATTCAAGACTGTATTACTATATTATTCAAAGGCCTTAGATGGTTCTTGATGTTGAAGGATAACTTGACTAAGAAACAAGAAACTCTTCTTCTTGTGTAGGTATTCCATGTGATGAAGCTTGGTAAAGGGCAGAATATAACAGCAATGGCTCTGAACATAGACAACACGAACCTCTTAGTTTCTACTGAAGATAAACAGTTGATCATCTTCACCAACCCAGCTGTAAGTTTTTGTTACCATGTTTACATTTTGAACATTTTACTTACCTTTTTCATTAGTTGCTACCACTTTTTTACTAGTAAGATATATTGTTTATGAATCAGAATCAAATTGCTTCTAGTTGAACTCGAAGGTGGTGGATCAGAATGAAGCTTGGCTCGCAATAACATTGTATTCAGTCCAAACCTTTCGATAAAATCAACGTCAAATTCACCGAATTCTTTACTATGTATAGTCAGGTTTTCACATGTTTTCTTAGTATGTATTATTAACTTCTGATTAACAATAACAGTATACTGGCCTGATACTTACGAACTAGATGATTACGTGGGATAAGTACCTTATAAACTTTGTATGCTGATTAGTATAATCAATATAATCAAACTAACGACTTTTATGAATTTTGTGAATGAAAATATCTAAAGGATAGTATTAAAAAAAAAACTGAAAATTATACGTGTTAGCTGTCATCAGTATAGGGGATAATTTAAGAAAACCTGCATCGAGTTACAAGAAGACCATTAAAGTGTCTTCAATTTTATGTGATAAAAAATACTACTATCACAAGACTATCTTGAGCTGTCCGTATAACATTTTAAAAATGTAATCCACGCTTTTTAAGCGTGGATACTATTTTTATTGTTTTATCTACAAATAAATAAATAAATTTTTTATTTTGATGATATAAAATGTTATATGATCAAAATCAAGTTTCATTTATGCGGGTATGAAGAGAGTTTTTAAAAACGTGAATATTATTTTGTTGACTGTAAAGCCAAATATTAAATGATTTTATAACTATTATTATATATCTATAATATTTAAGAGCTGTTCTATTATTATTATTTCGGTTTGGTATAATGTTTTCATTGAATTTTTATATCCGAATGAGACTTAGTGATCTATTTTTTGATATATTAATAAATATTTGACTTGGATAAGAATAAATATTTTTGTACATAACATTTGATTACAAATTTGCTTTATTTGTAAGTTGTCAAAATCTATTCGAAAATTAAAGGTATCTATACTATTAACAAATGTTATTAAATTTATTTGTAAGTATATTAACTATCAAACTACATAAATATAGAACAAATTATTACTCATTTATTTAAAATTTTTATCAATAGTATCTATCCTAAAATATTTTTAAAAACAGTTTGAGTCAAATGTTTTATTATTATAAATCTGCATTATTTTAATCTGAAAAGACAGCTATGTGAGAATAATAACACATTTTTAATAATGATTTCTTGCCTTTTATTATTTATAACTTATTATAATAAATTTATTGGCATGGGTAAAAATTTAATAGTATAGATTAAAAATGTCTTATGCATACATTTGAAATCATTAATGATTTATATGGTCATATTCATTTTCCATTCCAGTATTTTTAATCAATATTTACTTTATTATTATTATTATTATTTTTAGTTTTTCTCACGAAAATGTTTTTATTATTGATTTTGATTGATCTGAATAACAAAATGGTTTTATTTTTGATTGATAAAAATATAAATAAAAAACTGAATAAGATATTGTCTCATTAACAAACCCATTAAATAGATATTATTTGTACTTAATTATATAGTTTTTAGGCCCAAAACAAAAGACATTAATGCCATTAATGGAAATTTTAATTTGTTCATAACATTAAAGGTAATTTTGGAAAACAAAAATATTTCATTAAATGAATGATCTCGTCTAATGGTATTGATGTAGCGTGATTCACGACTTTCTTTATATGTTTTACCAACCAAATAATCAAGAAAATATCTTATATAATAAAGTTAGTTTTTTTCTCTATGGGGGAAGTGGGAAATGTCATGTGTCACTTCATTAAATTTTAAGAAATTATTTGTTGGGCTTTAGAATTTTTTATTATTTAAAAAAAAATTATATTATTGGTAGAATGCTTATTTATTTTGGGTTTTTATTGTTGTAGATTGCGTTTAAACTTTGGATTATAGAAGTCCTTTATTATTATAGGTTTGTTCGTCATCTTCGTTTGAAATCCCTAGATCAGCCGACGAGAGTTGTAGATATCAGAATAAATTATCAACTCTCCGTAATGTCTCGGCGCACGCTTGATTCGCACCTTATTTCTTCCTATTTTATAAATGATTAATCCACTCTGGATCATTAAAACCACCTTATCGCATCCCGAAAATAACCATGTAGAGGTGTGAGTATATATATCTCTTTTGCAAACATGAACAGCACATCTTCGACGAGCATTAGAAGAAAAATTTGTTCAACTTTTCGATTGCTACAATGGTGATTTATTCCATCCTCCTTGCCGATTTGAAAGTCGGACGCTGCTCCAACACCACCGAGGTTCACTTGCTGAGGTTTTGGGAGGCAAGAAATGTGAGGAAAGGCGGTGAATTCATGAGTCTAGACATGCTATTCATCGACGAGAATGTAAGCATCTCCTTTCTGATTAACACTGTTGACGATTGGTTCAATTATGATTGTCTAAAAAACATAACGGTTAGTCAAGATTCTGTTAATGCGAACCGTCAATTCATGTTCAGACAGATTCTCAGCTAATGGTCAGTCTACAAGTTGAGCAGCTTCGATGTAACGCGCAGCAACCCCAATTTCCGGATGTTGGATGCCCCTTTCTCCATTCGGTTCAATAATGAAACTTCTTTAGTTAAGAAAACAACATTTATTAGACACATACCTACTGAACTTTTCAGATTCCTTACCTAGTCTAAAATATAAATATGATATTATTGAAATCTTAAGTTATACTTATAAGTATTAGGCAATGTGTGTTCATTACAACTTTTAATTTGGGGAAATTAACAGCTAAAAACACATTGAGATAAAAAAACTGATATCTAATTGTTAACAAGAAATTAATGAAAACCTATAGCCAAAAAAATACATAATTAAAATGAAGACTTCAATAACAATTAGTGAAAAACATAAAATAATATATAACAGATAAAACAATAATGAACAAGAGATCAAATATTATTGTATATCTAAATAAATGTTATAAAAGAGAAATCATATGTTATGAATTCCCTAAAATCTTCAAGTGTAAATTTAATATGGACATGAAAATTAAAAATAGACTATTTGTAAAACACAAAAAAAGATGCTAAATAAAATAAGACAAAATTAATCATAGAAATCAAACTATATAATCTAAAATAAGACAAATGCACCAAAAAATCTGTAATTACAAAATAAAAATAGTCTTAGTCTCACTAAAGTATATCAATAAATTTTATTATGAAATTAAGTTTTTGCAACGAGAGTAAGACCGAATATCAAAGCATTAAAAATTTTTAATAGAAACTGATACAAATAGTAATTAAATAAAATAATTCATATATAACGATAATAAAATATTTCAAAATAAAAACAAGTGTTAAACAAAATATTTAATAGAAAACAAAGTCATGCAAATCACAGATCAACTACTAGAGAAAAAATTAACTATTTATAGAACAAAAACTTTTAAATAACTAATAATATAAACAAAATTGTATAAAATAGAGAAAATAAATAATTTATGTATTGAATTTAAATAGTTTATGAATATTTTTATTATTTAAAAAAATAACAAGAAATAAAAAATAATAATTACATTAATTAAAAAATTTACAAGCATGTGCTTTCTAACTAGAACAACAACAAAAATATTGAAAATGAATTTTTCTCAGTCACCAATAAATTTGTTAAATATGAATAATTTAAAATATAATTTTGTGATTTTTAATTTGCTCACCCGCCCGTAGGACGGGTTTAATCCTAGTATAAATTAATATAAGAGTGAGAAATCTTCGGTGTTATAATACTCCCTCCGTTTCAATTTAGTTATCGTTTTGAGTTTTTACACACAAATTAAGAAAACATTTAATTTTACAGATGGTTTTCTAGAAAAAACAAAATTACCTATACACGAACCAAATTTCAACCAATAGAAAATATAATAATAGATAAAATCAATAAATTCTACATTAGATTTATAAAAAACGACACTTATTTTGAAACAAATTATTTTCTCAACAACGACGTCTAAACTGAAACGGATGGAATATATACTAGATCATGACCGGCACATCGGCGTGGGTTTTATTTTTGAGATATATTCTATATAGTTTAGTTTTATATAGTTTTGAGTTTGTTCAATTCGATTTTATGTTTAAAGAAAAATGTCAAAACTGTTTTTTGTATTTATAGCGTCAAGAAGTGTAATATGTAGATGTCATCGTGCAGTGAAACACTAATTTTATACGTCTGTTTGAAATGCAAAATTAATTCAAATTTAACTGTTTTCGTTAAAAAAATAAGTTGAGAGTTTAGTTATTTCTTATTTTAATATTCATCCAATGTTCTTAAAATAATACACAAATTTCTAATTTTTTGACCCTAACCTTTATTTTATATATTAGATCAAATTCAAATTTAATTTTGGTCTTAACTTTGCAAGTGCATAATATTTTATGATAAAAATTTCATAAATAACTTAATATTTTTTTCGTAATTTGAAAGAATTTTTGTATTTAAAATATTTTTGCATTCAAATCAGTATTTTTAAATTCACCCCGAATCATAGTTAAACCGGTGATCTGATAGTTCAATTTTGATTTTTAAAATCATGCATATTTTTTTAAAAAATCATTAAAACCCGAGATTAACCAACTGAATCGATGGATAACTGATATGTAATATATAAACCTGTAAAAATAAGTTTAATTTCATTTTTTTATATATTATTTGAATTTTTTTATTTATCTAAATAATTTGAAAGAAAATTGTGAGAAATTATTAAAAGGGTGAGATTTAATATTTTGTATTGTTTGGACATAAAATTAATTATTGTGTTGTTTGGAAACATGGATAGAGTATAAAGAAATATGTATATTGTTTGGAGACATAGATAGTAGTATAAAGAAATAAATATTGTTTGGAAAGATGGATAGTAGTATAAAGAAAGAAATATTGGTGATTTAATGTAGGTTTAAATATAAAGTAGAAAGATGTATTTAAAACACTATAAGATTTATCCAAAGGTTTATGATTTACCCAATGGTTTGGGGTTTAAGATTAGAGTTTAGAGTTTAGTGTTAAAATATTTTTTTTTAAAGAATTATTTTCGTTTTTATTAATTATTATTATTTTTATTTATTTTTGTATTTTTATTTTTAAAACATAATATAACTTAATAAGATTTTGTTTGTTTTTTAGAAATATATCAACTGAATAAACAGATCTGTTGAGAAATGGTGGTTGGGACATATCCGGAAATGGACCAGACCACATCAGTCTCACTTCAGTCCAAGACCAAGCGGCCAGCAGCTTGTCATTATCCATACCAGGCGCCAAGCATCAGTCATTATCCTCCCTTGTGTTTATCCATATGTTGTAGTTATCCTAATCATTATAGGATTAGGATAATCATCCCCTTTATTGTTGTAATCCTTATCTCCTAAGGAATATGCTTTATTCTCTTGTATATATATGTATGTGCACGAGATTAATAAGATATACAGAGTTACAACAACCTTCTTTATTCCACAACACGTTATCAGCACGAGCTCTACCCTAGCACAAAAATCCGTAGCTCCCTCTCTCTCTCTTGGCGGCTGCAGAAAACCCTAATCCCTGCAGCAACTTCAAAGCGACGTATCTCCCAAACCGTGTGTACCCAGACGACGAGTCACATATCAAACTGAAGCTCTGGAAGAGAGGAATCCAGCAGATCAAACAGCGCGTCAATCAGACATCGGAATCAACCGGAATCACCAAAACAAGACGGCGGCTAAATTTCTGTTTTTCCAATCCGGGAAACCCTAGAAACTTCTCTTTTACTCAAACGACTTTCACCTTATTTCTTCCTTAATTTATTACGTTATTTTGAAGAAGAAATCCCTTGCTAACTATTCTTTTGCAGGTGTAAAGCCTTAGCTAAAAGATTCAAAGCAATCCGATCTCTCTCTCCTCACAAACCACCCGGCTGCCCAAGGAGGTCCATCCAGAACTTTTGGTGATCTTGAGGTATAATCTTGAAACTAATAACATAGATTTCGACCACTTATTATAAACTACAGCAATTCTTGTGTTTCAAAAACTCATTCCTGATCCCCTTAATAACCTAACTATGCGCATGACACATATTTGTTATCATGTGCAAAAGTTAACCTAAAAACCCTAATTGCTAAATCTGAAATCTATGCTTGATAAATTCGTTTTGATTGTTTTATTTATCAAGATATATCATGTTGAATGTTTGATGATTCATACTAATTGATTTCGAGGTTATATGATTGAGTAAAATAATTTTGAAAGCCCTAGACATAAAACTATTAAAACCGGATCATTCTCTCTCTCTAGAAAGCCGTTTGATATCACATGTTTAGGACTGACCAAATTCGTTCTTGCTGCATTAGATCTATTAAACTAACATTGAAATTGATCATACTGGGACTATATGTTGTTTGATCATTGGTATTTATAGATCTGAAGTTTTTATGATCATGTTCTCTCTCTTCTTCTTATGCGCATGAAACTGATTATGAGATTACTTGATAACCCTAGATCTGATCTTGCTAATTACACGACCTATGTCTATTGTTAAATGCTAATATGATCCATCTAGATGTCTTTATCATTGAGTTTGAATGCTAGGCTAATTGGTTGAATGAAAGAATTGATTTAAATTGTTAAACCCTAACTGTTTTTCTATGCGCCTGCTTCTGCATCTAAGTTGGTTAAATTCTTTGATCCGTTCCTGGTAAATTGCACGACCTAGGCTTGTTTTATAATGTTAATATAACCTATCTAGTTGTGTTTAAAAATAAAAACGAGTGCTAGGTTCATTGGTTTCATGATTGAATTGATTGTTTTAGTAAAACCCTAATCTCTCTCTCTCTATGCGCCTGAACTGCTACCTGAGTTGTTTAAATTTTTATCTCTGTTCATGGTGAATTGCACGACCTAGGCTTGTTCTAGAATCATAATATGACCTATCTAGTTGTGTTTAAAATTAAAAATGAGTGCTAGGTTCATTGGTTTCATGGTTGGATTGATTGTTTTGCTAAAACCCTAATCTCTCTCTATGCGCATGAATGTGAAATCCGAATTGCTTAGATCCCTAATCTAAAATTGAAATCCTGATGTTCTTGGCTTGATACTTCATGATCTTATGCACCTTTTGTCTGCTTGTAATGTGTACTTGATAGATTTTATTTGGTTGCATGATTCGGATTTTTAAAAGTCTTTTGAAAACCCTTGTTTTGGTTCTAATCCTATTAGGTTTAGGAATTGACTTATAATCCTATTTGACTTAGGACTTGCACTAAAATAAATCCGACCACCCTTTTAACATGTCTTGCTAGTTTAAACATGGAAACTGAGATACCTGAGACTATGTGGTTGTTTGCTAAATTTATTTTAGAACCAAACTTGATGAATTGTTTGAAAACCCTAGTTTTGAAATTCCTAATCCAACTAGGTTTAGGTTTTGTTCTAAAAATAAAATCGACCAAACCTGATAAGTCTTGATAGTTTATAAGG
>CAKOAT010151376.1:0-52572 GCA_932364175.1 Eruca vesicaria subsp. sativa
AGTCTGGAGTCGGTGGTGAGAAATGTTTTCAATGAAATTATAGTAGTTATTAAAATGTAAGAGAAATTACATATTCATTTAATAAATAACTTACTTAAATTTTGTTGTTTATTTTATTTTATTTCACATACAATTGTTTTTGAAAAATATTAGGAATGTGTTAAATGTTATTTATATGCGAAGTAAGGTTTATAGGAATTGTTAGGCTATAATATAGTTTTTAGTGTGTAAAAGTAGGTGTGTTTTTTTTTTTTGCTGTAAAAGTTTTTATATCGTAGATCAAAACTTGATACAATTCTATATTTATAGTATTTATATTTGTATTAAACGATTTATCAATTTGAAAATAACCTTAATTAAGTTAATATTCGTTGTTTAAGTTTCATTAGATAGGCTTTTATATATGGTTTTTTGTAAGTTTGAGTTTTGTTCATAAATGATGTGGCATTTTTATCTACGGCGTCATCAACCGTGGGAATCCATTCGCCGGAGTCTGGAATCGGTGGTGAGGAATGTTATCAAGGAAATTATAGTAGTTATTAAAATGTAAGATAAATTATATATTCATTTAATAATAACGAAAATAATTAATTTTTGTTCTTTTATTTTATTTCATCTCACATACAAATTTTTTCAAAATATATATTAGGAAATATGTGCAATGATTTAACTTTTTGAGCTCCTAATCTATATTATTCAACCTTCATTAAGCCATCCACGTATGCACCCGCGTGGAATTCACTTTTTTTTTTTTGCCTGTTCGTTTTTGGATTTACTTTTTATTATTTTTGGGTTGAACTATATTATAATAGGATAGTTTTAAGGTTCTTTAAGCCATCCGCGTAGACAACCACGTGAGACTTGTTTTTTTGTTTTTTGTTTTATTATTCATTTTGGATTCATTTTTAACTATTTTGGGTTTGAACTTATTAAGGTTTAGGGTTTATACAACTATTTTGATCTTTAAAACAATAAGCCAAAAAAAAAACATAAGAACTTTATAAACAAAAAGCCCATATGATAATAACCTAAATAAAAAAATCAAAAATACATGATAGCTGTGTGGTTTGAACCCACAATCTTGCATACTTAATTAGACACCTTATACCACTTGGATAAAGTGTATTTCATTGTTTGTGACCATCTTACCAAGACTATGTGTGTTTAAAAAATATTTTTATGATGATAACATTAATTGGTTTATGCATGAGAGCAGTGAGAATTGAACCCATGTCCTTGGCGACCAAACATAGGGTCTTAGACCACTTGGCTAAACTGATATTCTTTGTTTGTAGCCATTTTAAAAAAACTATCTATTTTAAAATAAAAATGTGGGACCCACAATCTGCCCATGTGGACACCTTAAGGAGCTTTTAAACTCAATCATTATAATATAGATTATAATATAGATTCATGTCAAATGGTGAATTTTTTTTTTGGAATTAATAGACTAAATCATTTCAAAGCATTCCATTCCAAAAATCAACAATCTAGTTGCAATCCTAATCCCCTTCTTATTATTTGAAAAGACCTTTTGACATTAAACCTTTTGTTCATGTGTTATTAACCATTATGCCATTACTTATGTGGCATCACCACAATTCATCTCATTGCCTTTTTGGAATAATCCTTTCTTAACTAGACATATTACATTTCATGCCATTGAGGACAAATCTATACTTATACTTTCATTTATGCATCATGTACCTCTATGTATTTATTACTAATCAATATTCGAACATTACGTTTTGACAATGGTATTAAACATTCATCATTCATCTATATAACTACCCATTATATGTAATGTAACTTCATAATATATTCCGAATATTAAATAAAAGACCATCTGTTGTTATCGTATTTGACAATAGTATTAATCAAATATGTAACTTTATAATATAAGTAAGGAATGTTGAATAAAATACGTATTTATAAATAGAAAATATAATATTTATATTATTTTTTCAAAGATTGAATTAATAAATACCTCTGAATAAATGTTGTCTTGATAAGAAAAACAATCCACAAACAAATAAAAATGCAATGAAGAAAAGTTTACTGATGAAAATATGGCTGAAAAAATAACTATTAATGATTTTTAATTTAAACATATTGAATCAACATTTTGAATATTTCGGCAGTACACAATGAATCAGATATATCAACGGTTGTAGCCGAACAACCTTAAATTATGGAAAGTATGATTTGCTGCTTCATATAATTAATTTAGAAATCTTTAGAACCATGAAAGTTATAAGTATGGGACTAAAAGGAATTTAAACCACACGAAAAAATTTTGGACAGAAAATTAATACTATGAGTTATATTATATGAAAGTCAATCACCTATTTTAAGTAAGTTAATCACGTATTTTTCAAATTAGTCGAAAAGTTTAATGCTCTCTTTCCATATGAAAGTCAATCACCTATATATAATATTCTGAAGTAAATGAGATACGTCTGAATTAGTGCTTGCTTGATACACAAACACAAATCATTGTGAATATAGTAAAATAAATGCTTCTTACACATATATAAGCAAATGTCTATACGTCCAGAATTCTGGCAAATTAATTGGGAAGTAGGTAATGTATTGTTATAATTTTAAATAAATAATCTGTTGAATTTTATATCACATTAGACAATTGCTAAATTTTTTTGTTTAATCATGATAAGGAAAATTGAAGAATATCTCAAACATCGATAGGTTTTCAAAAATCATTTTTTAACCTAATGATGTTCCAGAACTCGATGCGTTCATGATGAAGTATATTATTTCAATGAGTTAAAAATATTAAAAGACTGTGTGTTTTTTGGTAAACTTATTAATTGTTATTTTTGTATGTAGGATTGCAAACCATGAGTTTTGAAGACAATTTCTCTCATTATATCATGTTAATTTGCAATTTCTTATGTTGTTTTAATAGAATTTTTCTCATAATATCCTGTTTTATTTTTCTATGTTTTATTTTTCTATTATTTATTGCAATTTAATTTAACTGTTTTTTTAGTAGTCTATTTCTTTAGTTTTTTGTATTATCAGATATCTATAAGACAAACATTGAAAACAATATTTTTGCAACTATGCTTCATTTCGCAGTTATATTAATTTCTCATTATATGACTATATGCTTTTTATTACTGATTCACATCTACTATCTATTCTTCAATTAAAAAAATTAATACACCAAATTATTGTTAAAGCAAAGTCAAAGTTATCTCATCCGGCGCAGGTCGTGTATCAACACCTAGTCTATTGTAAAAATGATGTACACATAAAATAACCCCTACTCTTATGTTAAATATTATTTTTTATGCCACTGAGATTATAACTAATCCTAAAATCCATCATTAATGACATTTTTTTTTTCATTTAACATGTCTTATTTCTTATATATCACAAAATAATACGACTAGTGATATTCACCAAACATATTGGTTTAATCTTCTTCTGCGTATACTTCACATTTCTCGAAATTATGCTTCTTTTGGTATATGATAATGTCACCGTATTCTTTTTGCTGTTATATGTGCAAGCTCATGGGACTCCACTAAGGATCCACGTTCTTCACCTCGCATGTGTGAGTTCTTCACGTCGCACATGTGAATGAATTACAAATTGAAACAGAGCCGCTAAGTCTTCTCCTCTCCTTCCTTTCCCCCTCATTTTTCTGCCTTTCTTCTGTTTTTTTTTTTGTCCTGGAAAATTCTTGTTTTTCTAACGAAACATGAGCAATGAAGAGAACATCACGTCCATCAAAGATGTTCAGAACAATGGAGACGATTCATCTGATGCCTTGGGTAATTTCTTTACCTAAAAAACACTCGTTTTTTTTTTTATATCCAATTCATTCTCGAGAAAATGTTGACTCTTTTGATTATCCCACAAAACTCTGCTCTGTCTTATATACTTCTGCGTCAAGTAACTTCCCTGTTCTTTTTTTTTTACTTTCTTGCTATGGAAGCAACAATGATTAGGGTTAAAATGCTAACCATTTTGATTTGTAGATATTGTGCCAGAGGATCCTGCTCTTAACGAGGATATTAAGGCAAGTCATTTTCTATAGTCAATGAAATCAGACATTAGTCTTTTTCTGTTTAATCTGGTAATGATCTTTGTGTTTTGATGTTAATTAACTTACAGAACCTAACAATAAAGCAAACCTTTGATACGAAGAAACTCTCACCTAATGTTACCAAACGTGTTCTGTTTCTCAAAGACATTCAGGTAATAATGCCATATCCTCTCTCTCTCTCTGAAGAGTATAATCTTGATTCTCTGAGAAAAGAGACTCAATGTTGTCTAAAATTTTCAGGTTAAACACGATGAGCTAGAGGAAAAGTTTCTTGAAGAAAAATCTGCACTGGAGGCAAAATATGATAGTCTCTACAAGCCGCTTTTTGATAAGGTAAAGAGTTGAATATCATTTTCCTATTGCTTGTATTATACTATGTTGGTTAGGATTATAGTTTTGTTTATTATTTTCCTGAGATTTTAGTGATAACTTGCAGAGGTATGAGATTGTGAACGGTGAGGTTGAAGCTGAGACAGAGAAAGGAGTACCTAACTTCTGGTTAATTGCAATGAAAACCAACGAAATGCTCGCAAACGAGGTTCAATTTTCATTTTGGAATCTGTGTGATCATTAGGGTAAAACAGATTGTTTAAGATAGTATGGTTTTGGTTTATGTAGATAACAGAAAGAGATGAGGGAGCATTGAAGTATCTCAAAGACATCAGATGTTGTAGAGTAGAAAACAATTCAAGAAATTTCAAACTAGAGTTTCTCTTTGATCCTAATCCTTACTTCAACAACTCGGTTCTGTCTAAAACTTACCATGTGACTGATGATAATGATGATGGTCCTATTCTTGAAAAAGTTATTGGGTAAGATTAATCATCCTCGTTTTAACTTGGTTTTATATTGGATATGATCATTAAACTTGGTTTTGTTTTTCTTTGTGATGTGTAGAACGGACATAGAATGGTGTCCAGGTAAGTGTTTGACTCATAAGGTTGTTGTAAAGAAGAGGCCAAAGAAAGGGACAAAGAAAGTGAACAACATCCCCATGACCAAAACCGAAAACTGCGAGAGTTTCTTTAACTTCTTCAAGCCTCCTGAGATTGATGAAGTTGATGAATGTTATACAACCATGGTTAGACTATTTGTAAAGCCTTCTCTCTTTGATATTGATACTATTTAGTCATCAGATAAACGTAAAAATTTATATATATTCATGCAGGATGAAGAACTCCAAAACCTGACTGATCAAGACTATGACATTGCGTAAGCTTTTATTGTTTTACAGTCTCTAACATTGACATATTTTCTCTGACCTTAAGTTTTGGTGTTTTTGGTTTTTACAGTGTGACAATCCGAGACAAGCTGATTCCTCACGCAGTTTCATGGTTTACTGGAGAGGCTCTTGTTGATGAGGATGAATATGATGATGATGAGAATGATGACTAAAGAAAAGAAAAGGTCTGTGTCTATAGAGTTTGCAAATTGAAAGAGGAGCTTGATCACAATCTCTAACTTAAATATGTTTTTATTTATTACAGACACAACAAGAGTTCCAAGAATCTCTCGGATTAACATACATATGAAAAAGTGATTTTTAGAGAGAAGACTTCATGCTCCAAGCACTTAGGCTTAAAACATTAACATTCTGAGATCCATTGTTAAATGCAAAGAGATGTGTATTTTCTCCTATTGCCAGTTTTGGGTAAACTCTTGAAGTAATACATGTTTTCCCTTTCCCACCAAAGCTCTCCACTATTGAATTATCAATCTGCAACACAAAGAAAAATCATTAGTAAAATAAATAAAGAAATAAAAAGCTCAAATTAATCTTGTGAGAGGGCTCACCAAAGTCCTGAGAGAGATCGGTTGGTTAGGAGATACATCCAGAAATGCACCATAAGATGTTTTATCATTCCCATTGTCTAAACTAGACCTGCTTTGGTCACTACACATGACCACCACATAGTCCTTACTCTTCTGACCAGCTTTGAAGATTCTGAGATAGACCGATGTGTACTCTTCCAAGTTCTTCGAGGCCAGCACCATTAAGCCAAATGGACCTAAACCAGATTTAACCGACGATGCATTCTTCTGGCTGCAAATCAACTGTGGATCGGTCCAACCCGGTTCAATCACATCTGCATTCTCTAAACCACTCACTTTGAACAAAACCTCCACGTCTGCTTGTGAAGCTGTGACCCCTTGCACGTCAAGTAAAGATCCTCCTCCCTTCAAAACCTTGTTTTCCCACTTGACTTGCATTGTACGTAACCTCTCCACTTCCTTAACCGGCCACTGCATCAATCTCTTTCCTGATTCATCAAGCCATATCTTCCTCGGAATCGCCTAATTAACCACTAAGATGGGTTAGTTAAATTAACTACTACATACGTTCCAGAAAAGAATTAACTACTAAATTAAACGGTAGGTCAAATAGTAATTAGAAATATCATTAAATAGCACTAAATTAAGTTTTTGTTAAGAAAATTACCACAAAGGGGAAAAAATTCTCGAAATCACATTCATTTAAAATATTTATATATATATATATATATATATATATATATATATATATTTGGCTTTAGGGATTTACTGATTTATTGATTAGATTATATGGTTTAGTATTTAGATGGTGGAATTAGGGTTTAGAGTTTATAATGTAAAGCAAGTTAGTGTTATTCTTAATTGACAAAATTTTATTTTGTAGATTTTTTAAATGCTATTTTTGTAACAAATTATTTTTTTTAAAAATGCTATTATGAGATTTGTCCCATAATAATCTGGTTTGGTATACCTGCAAACCGGCCCAACCCTTTTTGATGTTATCCTTCTCCGGCGACGACTCATTGACCCAACCCCACAAGATCCTCCGTCTATTAACCGAGTCGTAAAAACTCTTCGACGCGTAAAACTTACCATAATCATATCTCGGAGCCGTACCATCCTGAATAAAACCATCGTCCGGTACATACTGATCTCTCACTTGATCGTACGTACCAATCGTGTAGTAATCATGACTTGTCTCTAATAAGCTCACTTTAAGCACGTGTTTCACAGACACACTAAACGACGACGTATCCACACCGTCTAAAGTATCTCTCGCCACCGGGAAAAAGTCAGGACACTCCCACATCCCCGAGCCATCGTTGTAGTGAAGAGGCTTCGCCGTCTGCTTCCAGTTAATGAAGTCGCGGCTCGTGTATAGAAGAGCTAAACCACGGCGACCTTCTTGGCTTCCGGTGATCATGCGCCACCGTCCGTCACGGCCGAGCCACGCGGTGGTTGGGTCGCGAAACGCGGTGGAGTTGATGTGGTTGGGTGTCACGAGAGGGTTCACCGGAGATTTGGTCCAGTGCCGGAGATATGGGTCGGAGAGGTTTTTGGGTTTGGCTAGGTTTTGGACCTGGTGGTTGTTACGGTCGTTGCCGGTGTAGAGAATTACGGGTTTGCCATTGGGGAGAATTGTGATGGAACCGGACCAGCAGCCGTTGATGTCGGACGGTCGAGATGGTTTGATAGCTGGAGAATGTGGGGTCCAGTTGATCAGGTCATTTGATGTTGCGTGGCCCCACACGATCTCGTTGACTTTCATGATGGCGCCGTTTGGGTACCATTGGTAGAAGAGATGGTAGACTCCGTTGTATATCATAGGCCCTGTCCAAATTTATGTACATAATCAACGATATCTAATCATTTTCTATAAGAATTACTCTTCTCTGTTCCAAATTCAGTTGACCTTGTAAAGAAACATTTTCGTCTCAAAATAAATATTATTTTATAATTTCAATAGAAAATTTATTAATTTTTATATTATTTTATTTTTTATTGATTGAAATGTGATTTATGTGTACATGTAATGATGTTTTTATTTAGAAAATATATAAAATTAAATATTTTTTAATCAATTTATATAAATCTAAAATGAAGTAGATGAAGTACATGTTATAGTTTTTTTTATACATGGTATTAAATACATATTTTTTTGTAATTGTCTATTTTCTATAACTTTAAATCAAGAAAAATTCAGTGACTGCAATTACAGTTTTTGAAATTTACATATTAGTTGACAAAAATGCAATAAAATATAAAACATTCTCTTTTTGAAATAAATATTTTTTTTTCTAAAACATGGATCAATTAGAAAAGGAGGGAGTAATTCATAAAATAAATTTTGGAGGGAAGAAAACTAACCGTTAGGATCTTGTAACATTGAACCATAGCGCCAACATGAAAAAGTGAGTGAAGATATTTAAAAATGTAGACAAAGGATTAGAGAAAGTGAAATAAAGTTCAACAAATGAAAAAGAGTTATTTCGTCAGGTATATAAGAGTACCGTTCATCCAATTTTTGGGAGGCTGGAAATGATAACCGGTCCGGTAAGGTTGATACTTGATTCTATTGGGGGAGTGTTTCAAGGCATCAAGAGCAATAGCATTGTCAGTAAGAAACAAGGAGGCCACCAAAAAAATGGCAATGTTACACCAAAGTAAATTAGCCATTTATTAGAAACCCTTTTTATATATTTCTCTGAGTTTTTATGTTTGAGTTCTACTTATAAAATCGTGATCAGAATGTGCAATTTATAGGCAGTGAGGAGGTTTTTTGGGCGTGCTAGAGCCTAGAGGTGGTGGTCCATATTTGATAATAAAGGTTCTACTATCTGGAGCCAAATGGCATTTTCATGTTTGTTGAAATCAGTATATTACCTTTCTCCGATCTATATTGTTTTATCAAAGTAGGAATAATTTGTTCAAGTATAACCTGAATTTGAATATAATTATATTACGTTTTAATTATACTTTTCCCCGGCTTTGTTTTATATTGGTCATAAGAAAAAACTGAAACTTAGATGTTTTTAAAATAAAACCTATGCTAAATAACTTATTCTCAACGGCGAAGAATGTTCCAAAATCTCAGTCTTTTGTTGTCTCGCAACTAAAAGTATTTCCCACTCAAACAACATGACTTAATGAGTGTCATTGTCTCATCATTGATGTGGGTATATTACATGGTCCGAACACTTTTTAGGCTTGAACCATCAACAACACTTTTGAGTTACTTCGTTAAAAGCAAAGAGAATGTACACGTTCTTCTATTGCCAGCTTAAGATACAGTTTTTATGTTTATGCATGCTTTGCCTCCCCCACCATTTATAGCTCCCCACTATTCTATAAAAGGCAAATGGATTGAGAAGTCAATTTGAAATTGAATAGAATTATACCTACAAAGTACAATGACATGTGATTCTTCTTGAACTATCTTGTAGAACTCCATTAAAAGGACAAAATCAAAAGATACTTAAAGTGAGATCTCCCCACTAACCTCTCATCACATTCTCTAATCATTTTGGAGGTACGTTTTCCATAGTGGGTCTTTGTAAAATCAAACTTTAATACCTTAACCGGTTCAGGGATATCCATATACTATTGCGACTAGAGATATAACCATTTAGTCAATGTCTATGTACACACGGTTATGATCGTGAACCCAGGAGCTTATCAGAGTCATGTCTGGCAAGTTTCTTATATAATTAAGAAGGATTTCTATAGCTAAAACAATAATAGTTAGGAAATGAAAATTTTGGTCACTGATTAATAGCTAAAACTGGTGATTTGGTTGGTTAAAAGTTATCTCCCGAGATGAAATCGAATTATGCTGAGAACTAGGCACACATACGTAATACACAGATAATATGTACTTATTGACAAAATTTGGGGTCAAACCGTTACGTTCAATTGTATTCGAGTTATGTATATGTGTATACATAGGTCTGCGTCTATTCATATAAAGTCCACTATTATATTCGTTGGAACTTGGAAGATTTAGGCTATGTAGAATAATGTATCAAACTGCCTTGTTTATTTCACTTGACAATATTCCGTATTTATACAACTTGGAAGTCGGTTTGACCCCAAAATCTTAAAGATCTAGAAGTCCTTATCGAACACATATTTGGACTTATCACAACTAACATCATTATCCTAGAAAATACATACAAGGATAATGATCCAATAATAACCACCCCATANTAGAATAATGTATCAAACTGCCTTGTTTATTTCACTTGACAATATTCCGTATTTATACAACTTGGAAGTCGGTTTGACCCCAAAATCTTAAAGATCTAGAAGTCCTTATCGAACACATATTTGGACTTATCACAACTAACATCATTATCCTAGAAAATACATACAAGGATAATGATCCAATAATAACCACCCCATAATACTCCCCCTCACGTTGGAGCGTGAGGATTGTGAACGCCCAACTTGGACAGCAACGAACGAAACTGATCACGCCCCAAAGCCTTAGTAAGAATGTCAGCCACTTGTTCATACGTCCGAATATGATGAAGAGTAATAAGTCCAGCTGAAACAGCATCACGCACTGCATGACAATCATTCTCAATGTGCTTTGTACGCTCGTGAAACACAGGATTAGTAGCAATATAGATAGCGGCCTTGCTGTCGCAGAAGAAACGTGTTGGGTGCTGCTGTTTGATACCTATCCCTGTAAACAGTTTGCGAAACCACTTTACTTCCTTGAGTGCAAATGACATGGCACGATATTCAGCTTCGGCCGACGAATGTGAAACTGTATCTTGCTTTTTCGTTTTCCACGAAACAGGGGAATCACCAAGCATAACAACATAGGCTGACAAAGATCGTCTTGTGAGAGGGCAAGAGGACCAGTCAGAATCACAATAAATAGAGAGAGTCATATCTGACGACGAGCTGAGAAAGACTCCCTGACCCAATGTACCTTTGAGAAATTGCACAAGACGAATGGCAGCTTGCCAATGATCCTCACGAGGGGACTTCATAAACTGTGACAATGTGTGAATGGAGTAGCTGAGTTCCGGTCGAGTGTGAGACAGATAAATCAAACGCCCCATAAGACGTCTGTACTTAGTTGGATCAGCCAAGACTGGACTAGCACTCTTGGCCAAATTATGCTTTTGCTCCAATGGCGTCGCAGCAGGTTTACACCCAAGATTGCCTGTATCAGTCACAATATCCAAAGCGTATTTCCTTTGAGACAAGAAGATACCCTCTGGCCCCCTGCTAACTTCAATACCAAGAAAATACTTGAGTTTGCCCAAATCTTTCATTGAGAAGCATTTACCAAGATACTCCTTAAACTTCTCAACCATGTAACTATCATTACCGCAAATGAGAAAATCATCCACATAAATAAGAACATGCAGCTGAACTCCCTTGCGAGTATAAGAAAACAAGGAGTAATCATCATAGGACTGTAGAAAACCAAACTTGAGAAGAGCATCCGACAGCTTTTTAAACCAGCAACGTGGAGCTTGTTTAAGGCCATAAATAGACTTGCGAAGTCTATATACCTTATTAGGGTGAGAGTGCCGAAAACCTGGTGGCAACTTCATATACACTTCTTCTCTGAGCTCACCATGGAGGAAAGCATTATTAACATCCATTTGGAACACTTCCCATTTGTTAGCGGCAGCTAGACGAAGTAGAGTACGCACCGTTTTCATCTTAACAACAGGTGCAAAAGTCTCGTGATAATCCACTCCTGCAACTTGCTTATTGCCACAACCAACAAGCCGAGACTTATATCTTCGAACAGTACCATCTGTGTTAAACTTAATTTTATAAACCCACAAACTATCAATAGCAACCTTGCCTGGTGGGAGATCAACGACATCCCAAGTATGCTGATCTTCAAGAGCCTCAATTTCTGAAGTCATGGATTCATCCCAAACTTTATTACCAGCAGCTTCCTTGAAATGTTTTGGCTCAGTATGCGCCGTGATAGATGCAAGAAAGGCACGATGCTGTGGAGTAAAGTTAGTGTCACTGATGTAGTTAGTTAAGGGATAGAGTGAATTACCTTGGACCAGATCAGAAGACAATGATGTGGAAGTCGTGAGAGCGTGGGGGGTGGTCGTAGCAATTGCATTGTATGTAACAAAGTCCTTAAGACGAACAGACGGAACACGCTGTCTCTGTCCACGACCAGAAGCTTCCTCAACCAGTTGAGTCTCATTACCATTGTTCTCATTTTTATCCGACGCATCACTGACAGACGTAGACACCACAGGAACAACTTCTGCAACAACAGGTACCGGTTCCACTGTAGCCGGTTCAGGAACAATAACTTCATCTTCAATAGTCGGTACTGCAGTAATGACATTAGAACCAAGTTCCGGTGCAGTAGCCTTATCCAAAACATCTGTGTCCACCACTGAAGATAATTCTTCAAGAGAAGTACTCCCCCTGTCTTCGAAGGACCAATCAAAATCAACACCACTCAAGGAAGACTGAGATTGAGACGATGACTGGTCTGCAAACGGAAAGACATCTTCTCTGAAGATAACATCACGAGAAATCAGAAACTCCTCTCGCTCAATATCAAACACTCTATACCCTTTCTTGCCAAAAGGATACCCGAGGAACACACACAAACGACTGCGCTCACCAAACTTGTCTTTATCCCTCGTAGTTCTGTGTACGTAACATGCCGAGCCAAATACACGAAGTGACTTGTAATCCGGCTTTGTACCATGAATGATCTCATAAGGTGATCGTCCTTTGTGCAAAGCTGTGGGAGTCCGATTAATTAAATAAGCAGCAGTAAGAACCGCTTCACCCCAGAACTTGACAGGTAGCTTTGCTTGAAACAACAAGGCTCGAGAAACATTGAGAATGTGACGATGCTTGCGCTCCACTCGTCCATTCTGCTGAGGTGTTCCTACATAGGAAGTTTGATGAATAATACCGAGCTCCCGAAACTTAGATGCAAGACAAGTAAACTCAGTTCCATTGTCACTCCTAACAATTTTTACAGATTTGTTAAACTGTTTACTCGCATAGGTGATGAAATTCGTAAGAATGGTACTAACTTCGGACTTAGCCAACATGAGAAACGTCCACACAGCACGAGAGAAATCATCAACGATTGTTAAAAAATAAACAGCACCACAAGAGGAAGACACACGGTACGGACCCCATACGTCGACATGAATCAGGGAAAAACAATCATTTGCTTTATTAAAACTGTCTGGAAACACTTCTCTAGTCTGTTTAGCTCGAAAACACACATCACACGGACGAGAGCTAACAGACGTTGATGAAAACAATGGTAAAGAAGACAAAACAGAAAAACTAGGATGTCCTAAACGCTGATGCCACAAAGTCTGATCACATGATGTCCCGGCTAAGTGAATCTTTGCTGTAGCTACATCCGTTAAAAAATAAACCCCACCACGCTCTTCACCGGTTCCAATCAGAGTCCTCGAGAAACGGTCCTGTAAAACACAAACCGCATCAGTAAACGTAGCAAAACAACCAGTTTGCTTCAAGATTTTCGAAACTGATATCAATGTGCAATTCAATGAAGGAACATAAAGCACATTGGTCAAAGACACTTTGTTTGAGAGAGGAAACGATCCCATGCTCAAAGCAACAGTCTTACTACCATCAGCAAAGCCAATGGAACACGGAGGTATAGACACCACGTCTGTTAACAGAGACAACTGTCCTGTCATGTGATGTGAGGCTCCAGTGTCTAAGATTACATCACCAAAAATTGTCTTACCAGAAAGCCTATCTGAACCTGTTTTCTCGTTGATCATGTTAGCCAGTGCCTTCCATTGTTCATGAGTGAACTCTGGAAAAGGTGAAGAATTAGAACTCGTGGCATGAGCTGTAGCACCGTAACCTCTACCACGACCGCGAGAAACACGCCCTCTTCCTCTCCAGAACCACCACCACCATTGTTTCGTTCAGACCGTTCAGTCCACCATTCTGGAAATCCCACCAGTTGCCAACAATCTTTCTTTTCATGACCCGATCGTCCACAATGAGCACACACCGCATTGCGATTCTTAAGTACAGAGGACTCACTCTTCGCTGCAACACTTTTGTCAGCAGACACCATCTCCGTTTGTCTTGCCACAAAACCTACTGCATCTTGTTGTTGTTCTCGTGATCGTGACGCATTCAACCTCTGCTCTTCTCTGATAACTTTAGAGTAGACTTCACCAATCGATGGCAAAGGATCCATACCAATAAGACTTGTACACAGTGCACCAAACCTCGAATCATCCAAACCCATAATGAATTGATGCACCTTGTCATCTTCACGCTCCTTCCTTATCTCATCAGAAGCTTCACATGTACACTTTGGAAGAGGTCTGTACACCGCAAACTCTTCCCACAAAGCACACAACCGTCCATAATACTCAAGCACGGTTTGTCCATCTTGTCTACACTGAGCTTGTTGCGCCTTCAACTCATGAATACGCACTTTATTCCCAACTGAGAAACGCTGCTCCAAACTTGACCACAACTGACTTGCCTCCGCCACAAAACTAACAGAAGCCTTCACTTTAGGATCGATTGTAGCTCTTATCCAACCTATCACCATTGAATTGACCGCCACCCAATTATCATAGTTGGGTTCACCAACTAGCGGTTTCTTCAAACTTCCATTAATGAAACCAATTTTCCTCTTAGCTTGAAGAGCATTAAGCATCTCACTAGACCACTGGTTGTAGTTCTCTCCATTCAACATGACTGGAGTGATCATAACCCCTGGATTATCAGACGCATATAAAACATACGGAGACGCAGGAACGGCGGAATCTTTTCCTGCAACAATTTCGTCAGACTTGACAACATCTTGAGGACCAGACATCACTGCGAATGGTAATTACCGTCCAAACTATGGACAAACACTCAAAACTCTTTTTTTTTTTTAAAAAGAAATCAAATAGATCGCTGCTCTGATACCATGTAGAATAATGTATCAAACTGCCTTGTTTATTTCACTTGACAATATTCCGTATTTATACAACTTGGAAGTCGGTTTGACCCCAAAATCTTAAAGATCTAGAAGTCCTTATCGAACACATATTTGGACTTATCACAACTAACATCATTATCCTAGAAAATACATACAAGGATAATGATCCAATAATAACCACCCCATANTAGAATAATGTATCAAACTGCCTTGTTTATTTCACTTGACAATATTCCGTATTTATACAACTTGGAAGTCGGTTTGACCCCAAAATCTTAAAGATCTAGAAGTCCTTATCGAACACATATTTGGACTTATCACAACTAACATCATTATCCTAGAAAATACATACAAGGATAATGATCCAATAATAACCACCCCATAATAGGCTACCGACAAGAAACTTGTAAATTTAAAATAGTAAGCCAACACTATGAGAAGTGAAACAAAATGTCATATAGCTTGAAAATTATCTCAAACAAACAAATTTGACTCTATTTTGACAACCAAACAAACTGGACCTTATAAGATGTTCAAAATCTTATCATATAATTATATAAATTCTCAACAAATGGAGATATGCATATACATATGTGTGTGTCTGTCTATCTCCGCCTTATGTGATCAACTGATTTGTGCAGACTTCATGCTCCAAGCGCTTAGGCTTAAGACATCCACACTTTGAGACCCATAATTAAAAGCAAATAGATGTGAACTTTTTCCTATTGCCAGTTTTGGATACACTCTGGAGGTAATACATGCTCTTCCTCTTCCACCGAAACTCTCCACTACTGAATTATCAATCTACAACAACAACAAAAATATTAAAAAGCTTCTCTAAGAACTCTACAACAGAAATATTCTCTTTGGTTTTAAACAAGATAAAGACTATATAGTCTTGACCAGAGCTAATTAGGCTATTTCACAATTAGTTCTTGAGGTTTTAAAGGATACTCTCAAAAGGTGGCGTATCTGTTCTTTTCAGATTTGCGTTTTTGACACCTGAAATAGTATAGCTTATATACAAAAGTATGTGTAAATACCAATGCTCTGAGGGAGAGTGGTTGGCGAGGATTAACATCCAAAAACGCTCCATAAGTTGTTTTGTCATTATCTTCCTCCAGTGAAGATCTGTCCCAAATTCAGCATCACCAAAAGGCCACAAGATTAGAAAGTCAAACTGTGGATATTTCATCAATATTTTTTCAAGATATTTCAATTTTGACGTATATGACTTTTGCAAAATTAAATTTAAATATGTGACAAAAGATTATCCTATATTTAGAAGATATAATAGGGATCTTGATGAAGGAAACGTACCTGCTTTGGTCACTGCACATGACCACAACGTACTTATTGCTATTTTGACTAGCTTTGAAGATTCTAAAATAAACCGATGTGTACTCTTCCAAGTTCTTAGATGCAAGAACCATTAAACCGAATGAACCTAAACCAGACTTAACCGATACATTCATCTGACTACAGATCAATTGTGGATCAGTCCAACTCGGTTCTATCACATCCGCTTTCTCCAAATCTCTCACTTTGAACAAAACCTCCACATCTGCCTGTATCAATCACAAGATTTTAATGTCAAATGGTTCATTAAAAAAACATTTTTAAAAGTCGTATTTTCTAATACTAATCAGTAATCACTAAAAAAGTTATATAAAATAAACGCACCTGTGAAGCTGTCACACCATAGACTTCTAGTCTAGATCTTGAATCTAGAACTTTGTTCCGTAAGTTGACTTGATTCGTACGTAATCTCTCTACTTCCCTAACCGGCCATTGAATCAACTGCTTCCCGGACCGATCAAGCCAAATTTTCCTCGGAATCGTCTAATTAAAAAAAATTATTAAATATTCAACCAAACTATGCTTACTTAATTTAAACTCAATCTAAAAACTTACCTGAATACCGGACCAGCCTTTCTCAACATCATCCTCAACCGATGATGACTCGTTAGTCCAACCCCACAACACTCTCCTGTTCTTAGCCGAGTCATAAAACGTTTTCGACGCGTAATACTTCCCATAATCATATCTAGGAGCCGAACTGTCCATCTTAAAACCCTTGTCGGGTACGAACTTATCTCCAACCCTATCGTACGTACCAATAGTGTAATAATCATGTTTCGTGTCATCCAAGCTAACTTTCAACACGTGCTTCAAAATCTCATTAGGTCCACCAAAAGAAGACGTTTCCACGCCTTTAGACCCAAACCTAGTCACGGGGAAAAAATCAGGACACTCCCACATTCCACTTCCGTCGTCGTAATGCAACGGCTCGGTAGATTTTTCCCATTTTAGAAAGTCTTTGCTAGTGTAAGTGATCGCTAGTCCACGACGGTGGATCTTGCTTCCTATGATCACTCTCCATTTCTTGTCGTGGCCTAACCACGCGGTGGTTGGGTCACGGAACGAGCTGGCGTTGATGCCGTTGACGGCGTCAGGAGCCATCAGAGGGTTTAAAGGAGACTTGGTCCATTCTACGAGATATGGGTCGGAGAGATTCTTGGGCTCGGCTATGTTTTGGACCTGTTGGTTCTTGGGGTTGATTCCGGTATAGAGGATAACCGGTTTGCCGTTGGGGAGAATTGTAGCCGAACCAGACCAGCATCCGTTGATATCGAACGGTTCAGATGGGAAGATAGCTGGAGGATGTGGGTCCCAGTTTATTAAATCTGTTGACGTGGAATGGGCCCATACGATGTTACCCCACACGGCGCCTTTCGGGTTCCATTGGTAGAAAAGATGATATATTCCTTTGTATATCATAGGGCCTGTATACATTTGAAATGTTTATTATATGGTTACATGTAAGCCTCGTGGTGCAGCGTAATAAAAGGTCGACCAACTTTAGAAAAATCAAATATACGGTTGGTATGCTGACTTATTGGTATAATTAATGTTTTTAAAAAATAAGAAAATTACTAGTTTCTAGGGAAAATAATCTGTCTATTGGATATGATGAGTTGACTAAAGCAAGAGAAGAAAAAAAACTAACCATTTGGATCTGTTCACAGCCAAAGATCAAGCCAATTTGTCCAAGCACGAACCATAATGAAGGAACCAAACATTAGAGAGGAATGAAACCAATATGGAAGTGAGATTGAGATTGATATGGTAGTATTTAACATACCGTTCATCCAATTTTTGGGTGGTTGAAAATGGAAACCGGTCCGGTAGGGCTGGTTTACAGAAGGAGATTTGATCTTAGTGCTTTGAGTAAGTCTCTTGTAGACATGGTGTGAGGCTTCGAGATCGACGACATAGTTACTAATAAGTAAGGTGAATAACAACCAAACTCCAATCTTGGAGTGAACTTCTTTGGTCATTGTGTTGTGTTTTGTTTAAGGTGTTGTTTGAAGGAAGACATGGATCATGTGAAATTTATAGGCAAATGAGGAAGGCAAGCCTGTCAATAAAAAAAAGTGAATATAATATTTGTAAATGTGTTTTCTTTGTTTGTTGGCTTTATGTTAATAATGAAGGTTCATACGTACTGCTATAAGTCAGACATCTAAACAAGTTGTTTCCAATAATTTTCGTTGTTTTAAAAAGATTAACGAGTCTTAATTAAACGGTTTAGGACTTCGTACCAAACTCTTAGAAACCATATCGAAACGTACAATTTATAAAGTATAGAAAGATAATGTTTTGGAGAATTAAACTAAAAGTGGTAAGCATTTGTACAGAGTAATTTGGGGGGATAAATTTTAATAAAAACTGAAAATGTAATATTCAATAGTTGTACGTCAGAGAAATTTGTTGTTAATCTAATATATATATATATATATATATATATATATTATATATATATATATATCTTAGCTATTAGCGTTTCGGGTTACATATTAAAATCAAATTTGGATAGGTGAAACTAGAAGTTCTATATAAAAATGTTTTATCCCATTCCGCTAGTCAAGTAGTATTATCTGGTTCGCGAAGGCAATTAGGCAGGTCCAACGTGACAAGTTTAAGCTCGATAAAGGCATGGAGAAGAGAGAGTTAGGCTAAAAACTAGTTGACAAGAAGTCAACTATTTTGGGCTATCAAAATATGCTTACGGGAGTCTAACATCTTCAATATATATCACATTTGATCGTATTCCGGTCCATATATACTGGTAATGTTAAGAAACGCCTATATATATTCAGTACAAAACGATAATAATTATCTACTCAATAACAAATTTGGTGATTCACACGGAAGTTAAGAAGTCAAAACAGTTCATAAGAACGTGTCTCTCCGTTCTCCACCATCCGTCCATACACGAGGCAAAAAGATTTAAGAAAATGAACATATGAAAAAGTGATTAAATGTTTGAATACAATATAGTGGAAAAGTCAAAGTTTGGACTCTACCTTTGTCCCTTTAATTTGAAGTATCCTCCTTCACATTTCGATACAACTTTATAGTCTTTTGACATACCAAAAACAGAAAGTACCACGTCCCCTAACGTCTCCATACAATACACCAATCCGAATCCTTTTAACCACCAATACATCGATCTAGTTACTAACCACACCTAGTATCTAGTTTGAGTAATAGAATTATATCTGATGTAAAAAAGTCCACTAATATCTTTGGGTGACAGCTTTAACCACGCATATGAGGAATTCCGTTCAGTGCATATTCCGATTACAAATATCTTAACGAGTTATAACTAGTTTGTTTCAAGAAGACCAGTTCAAAAAAAAAAATGATTTTTGTAAGTTTTGGATTAGTTCACGGTTAACTAATATTTGTTTGCTCATGCAATAGAAGCAGCTGCTCCGAAAAACATGTGTTGCTCTATCTGGTGAAAGTCATGCGAAAAATAGAAATAGCCTAAAATAGCTGATAACTTATCTTGCTAAAGAAGTAAAATGTGCAAAAGATATTGTAGTGGCTGTATTGTCTTTTGATTCTACTATATCCAATTTTATTCCACAATTTATCGTTGGACAAATGGTTTTACTATCATATAACTGAGTCCACACTATGGTGGTCAAAAACGATATTCAATATACTCTGTCAAGTCAGAGTAATGTTAAAAGCTTTTTTATTTTCTTTTGTTGTTTAACTAACCCAAAAAAATTGCAATTTAAAGAAAATTTATAGTTGGTACGTCGACCGAACCATGTACCTTATTCCTTTTTAAATTGACGTGCTATATCATATGTTATAAGTTTCTGTTTCCACCCCATACGAAACATATGACGTATAAATTAAGCATATTATTGGCAGAAAAGATAGCAAGATAGTTTCCCTTTTGTGATATAATATATAAAAACAGCATATGGCTAATTGACTATATGAACATTATTTTCCGGAGAAATAAAATGATATTTTATCAACAAGGTCTTATAATTTTGTTTCACATTGATTAAACAATCACCTACAACCATTTATAGATTTCTCAGGGCATCAAAGTTGACTACATGTCCATTCCGTTACAAGGAAAAACATACACAAGCAAAGCTGTTAAAAAAAGCTGTGAAAGTGTTTAAATAGCTTAAAATATCTCCGAATGAGATATGTGGAAATTATAAATATGTTTTTATGTCACGGAATAAAAATATAAATATGTAAATTGATGATAACAATTGATATATTCCTGTTTCAAGCGACAACAGTCAGCATACGATTTTGACAAAACTTGCGTCTTTGAGTAGAAAAACCTTGACGAAATTACACATATTTTACTACATCATTCATATGTTTCTTTATGTTACTTATTTGTCTTCAGTTTGATATTTTCAAAAGTTTCCATAATTTCAGAATCTTTTGTTCTTTATCTAACTTTGCTTCCGTCAACTATTTGGACCTTTTGTGTGAATATAAAAATATTAAATCGACCATTTTCAAATCAAATAATGGAGAAAAATAATACTGGTATCATGTATGAGACGTCATTTATTAAATAGATAATGACTACGGTTTTATTTTCTATATCATTATTTGAGATGAAACTGATGGAGTCTCAGGTACGAAAGGAATTTAGATAACTTATCCCAATCCTAATCGACTCCAAGATAAACCAGCTGAAAGGGCAGTACGTAGAACAGTCTGTGGTGGTCTCTACTCTCCAATGACTGATTGCAGAGAAGAGCAATAGGGTTTGTGTTAAGACACCAACCGATGATAAACGCTTTGGTGGGGCAAACGCATCAAAGAGCAAAGCTAAGAAGCTGTGTCTGTGTCCTCCTGCTCAACATTTTTTTTCATTACCTTTTATAGCAGCCTGTCTAATAACTATTTGTCATTATGTGTCTTATTCATCAATTCATCATTCTATTAGAGGAGGCTAGCTGCTCCAATATAGATTAACTAATGTGTTAGTTGCATGCTAATAAATTGCCTTAAAATCCAAATAACCTCATATATATTAATTGAAAAGCATTACAACATGTTTTTGTAACCACATATCATCACATAATGCTTTTTAGTATTTTAAGAAAAAAAAATTAGTCTACCTAAACATATGTTATAGTTTTTATTAAAATAATTATCAAATTAATTGGTAGTGTACAAAAGAATATTCTACATTTTTTCCTTAAATGAAAATTACAGAATTACCTAATATGTTTAATATATATATATATATGATAATTAATGATTTTGAATAATAAATATTTGATAACAATTTTTGTACCCTCCATCATTTTTTATTTAATTATTTATTCTTAAGATCTTAAACAATCACATTAATCATATAATCAAAATTTAGATTTTTAATTATATGCTATATTTTGAATTTTTTAAATGATAAGCACGCCGCGCGCCTGCTGGCCGGGCGAATCAAAGTTCTCTTCCGGACTATAAATAATTAAAACTATTAAAATCCCACAATAAAAATTTTGTGATCAAGGGTTTAACTTTTTTATAATAAAATAAAAATGATTATAAAATCATATAAATATAAAATCTCATTTAATATATAATCAGATTATATATATATATATATTTCAGTATCGTTTAAATAGTATAAATATCATATATTATATACATAAAAGTGTTAATTTCAAATTTTGCATTGAGTAAGAAGCCTCAATAATAAATATTCCTATTAAAATATATTATATATCTATGTCAATATTGTTTAATTTTATTTATATGCCGTATAAAATAAGTAAATGATTGTTTTGTTTTTTTACCAACAAAATTATTGTAAATAAAAAAGAGATTATTTTTCTTTATTTATGCTTACTCCAATTTAATTATATATATGTAACAACTACTTAATTCTCAATTATTTAATATATTTATTATTGTATGACGTAAATGAACAATAAAATAATGTGTAAATAATTTGTATATATAATTAATGTTCTCTTTTTAGCAACACCTAATTAATACTCATTCCGCGTAAGTGCGAATCTCAATTGTTATTTGATCATATCATTTTAGAAATACAATTTTTTATACTGAGTGAGAATGTGAATGGTAACATCCCCGTGATATGAATGAAACCCAATGTGAGTTAAATAGGTTTGAAAAAAATATCAATTTAATCCAATACTCAACAACCTTATATCAATGGTACATGATTATATGTTTAGGAACTTAAGAAACGATGGTTAAACCATCAAAGTTAGTGTTCAAATAATTTTTTGTATATGAATTTCATCTTACGTATGAGCGCAGGTAATCACCCAGTGAAATACATATATGAGAAGGAACAGTGTGGCAATAAATAATAAATAAATGTAAAACTCTAATTCAAATAAAGGAAATAAATATAAGCGAAGCATATATATATTGTGGCCATGAAGGAGACAACTCTGGCTCTACGCTTACACCTTCGGAGGTGCTCCTATGGAATTCTGCTAAGGATAACCCTTCAGCGTTCTATGCGTGGATTGCACTAATTGAAGAGACAGAGAGGATAGCTCTAAAAATCCATCTCTTTGCAGCTGAATTTAATTAGAAGAATGAGGATATAACCGCTGCTAGAGCCTCTTTCAAACTACTGTATTCTGAAATATCACCAGGACATGTTGAAGCAGTAACGAGACATGCCAACATGGAACATCGCAATGGAAATAATTTGGATGGTGCTTGCTCTGTGTATGACTATGTGATTGCTACTGAAAGAAGCAAAAAGGACTCTATATTACTGCTGTTGCTGTATGCTCAGTATTCGAAATTTTCATACTTGGCTTTAAATGATGCTGACAAAGCTAGGAGTATATATAGTAGTGGAAGCACTTGACCACGTGAAACCGTCAAAAGAGTTGATCAGAGAACTGTTGCATTTGGTGTCAGTTCTGCCACCTCCAAGGAACATTGATCAGCCTCTTGCTGGCTATAATCCTCCTTGTGGCGCATATACTCAGGCTCCCTCCTCTGGCTATATTCCTCTTGCGCTATGTCGCCCACCACAAACTCATTATGGGTATATTCATCCACAAACCCAAACAAGTCTTTTATACTCATCAGGCTCCCTCTCCTCGCGGCGCACATACTTCTCAGACATGCCGCTCACCACAGACTTATGCACCAGTGGCTGCGCTGGTTGAGGAACAAGCTCCAACAGGTTTTACTGAGCATGTCAGTGTTGCTAGTCCATCATCAGTATAACCATTTGCTCCTTACCTACTCATGTTTTAGAGTTTGGCTCGTGTCTGAATAATGTTTACATGTCTATGTTTTGGGTCAGTGAGTCAGGGACATTAGATTTAGTTCTTCAGTTGCTTTAAAAGATTTTTGATTTCTGCTGGTTTATGATTCAAAATATATATAAATAATGTAAAAGTCTTTATTTACCCATTTTTAATCTACAAGAAAGTTCAAACATCAGATATATTCTGTCTTTCCTCTGTTTCATGACTGATATATTTATTTTTGGTAGCTGTGACACAGAAAGAAGAATCCACAGGAATTGTTAAACAGAAACTTGAAGAGATCTTTTGATGCGTTGCTGAAGTTAATAGTCCCTGATGTACCTGGTGTTAAGCACAAGATTGCTATTGAGAAAAGAAAAGAAGATTACTAATGGTTTCTCCCTCTTTCGCTTTTAATATAATGTTCCTTTAGTTCCTTACCTCAATGCTGTTGCCTGCAGTGACAATGTAATGAGTCTGTGGCCTAGAATTAGAGGAATGGTACACAGATAACGAGTGCTCTAGCTCTTGGACAGGTTGCTTTGTGTTGTGGTCTCTTTTGAATTTATTGGCTTTTGTTTGTTGTATGTCGTGTGTAGTAGCAGATTCTTCACATAGGCTATTTGTTGAGAAACTCCCTACTTCTGAGATGGTGGAGTTCATGTTCTGTGACTGGCCCTGGGTTTATTAATGTTGTACTATCAACTAAGTGGTTAGCTCTTAACATTCATACCAAAAAAAACTAAGTGATTAGCCAAGGTCTGTTGTCACTTGTATAGTTTATTTTATAGCTCTCATGCATAATATGGTTTAACATAATTGTTTACAATCTATCTACAGAGCATTGACATTATTAACGGGAATGAGACATGGGAGCCTACTCTATCGGTTAAGACTTAAGAGAGCAGTTATTGATTTTTTCCTCTCCAAACATTTCCAAGAAAATCATCGGTGACACCATAGCTTGAATGCTAGAGTACTCAAATGTAGAGAAGTTCCACGCAAAAACCATGTTGGTGACTGGTGGACCGACACATATTCTCTTGTAGTTGTTTCTTTAACGTTGAAAACAGAGTGTTGCTGTGGATTCAAATAGACTAAAGTCTGCGCTTGTTCTGCAGTTTGGAATGTTAATTGAGTACCTCTTTGAGAAATTCCCTGATTCAGATCATGCGGGTGAGATATCCATTGGTGATCTACAAACAGTGAGGGAGCTCGTGTGATTTAAAGTCAAGGGGAAGCTCCTCTGATTAACAAAAAAAAAGAGAGACTCAGACACACTCATGCTTGTAATAAAGAGTGATGATGGTGCTTTTACCTATGACACAACAGACTTTGATGAGTTTTTCTTTATTCTATAAAAACATGCATACTGTTGAATGAGTTTTTCTGCTGATGGAAAAAAAATACATGCAATGAAGAGAAAGCTGAGTGGATTATTTATGTGACATATGATGTCCAGGCAAAGCACTTCGAAAATTTCTTCAAAGTAGGTTTGATATTTTATTATTATTTGATGTTAATTTGTGACATGTTATATCTTGACTTAAGCTCTGAACCGTAATTGTGCACATCCTGTTCTCATTCAGGCTGCCATAAAAGCAGGTTGGCTTCCAGAAATGATAAAACTTACCCTAGAGTTTTTACTTTTTCGAAAAGGCTTTAACTTACCCTAGAGTTGACTATGTTAAATTTGGTGTGTAGTCCATGGGGAAGATGACAAGAAACTTAAGACCCCATGGAGACCAAAACACTCCCTCTAACTGATTTGCTAGATGACACCAGGACTCGTAGTAAAGCTGCCCTTACTTACAAGCGTGGTATGTTATTTTTCCGTCTGTTCACAAAACCTTACCCGATAAATTTTCATTGTAAGCGATTTAATGTGTCTGGTATTAATATGTTTTGGTTGACTCGAACCGGTTTGGGTAAATGGTTTGCTTTCTGTCTTGTCCGTATGGGGGACCAGCCAAACGGTGACGAACAGTGACAGTGGCATGAGGAAGACCATAAACGGAAAACGGGTGTGTTCTTAAGGGCGCTGGCCAAGTCGACGACCAGACTGCATGGCTCTGTTCTGCTCAGAATCCAATTATATCTTCCCACGTGTCCGTGTCCGTGTCGGTCCAGTACGGTCCACTCGACGTGTAGTTTTCACGCGTGTCTATTTACCGAAGGTGACATGATAGAGTTTCCTGAAAATTAAATATATCCCTTCTTCTAAACTAAATTATGTATTTTGAAAATTCAAAACTGTAAACGGACAACTATTAGACTTCCGCTGTATATAGGTAGATTTAACAAAAATCAGTTGAGGTTGTGCATGTGTTACTACGGTAAGTGGTGGAAAGCGACGTAGGCAAAAATAAAACTATATGCTTTGAAAGTTAGGTAAGACCACCTCCATCGATGGGATTAGGAGGGGGTTCTTAAAGAATAAAGTGAAAAAAATAAATCAAAAATGGGTTAATTCTACAGAACCGCTGCCTTATAAGGAGGTTTAAGAGAAGGTAAAAACCCCATACGTGGCACACTCATATTGGGCAGTTCCTTTTACACGGAAGGGGACAAAAATGGTGTCTTTCTCTTTCGTAGACGGTGGTGTCTCTCATCTTCGATCCCAGCTGATCTCTGTTGATTCCGAAATCTCATGGAGATGATTATCATCCTCTTCCTCTCTTCCTCGTCGGTTCGTCGTCGAAACTGAGTGTCTCTTGTTCGATTTCGTCGGTTATGTCGAAATATCCAACGGAGATTCGTTTCTTTCTTCGTCGACGTTGTTCTCCAGAATCGTCCATGCGATCACCATGAAGGTTTTTTTCTATTATATATTTGTTCCCGTCAATTGAATTCCTTCCATAAAGCTTTGAAATTTTTTGTTCAGATGATGAGATTTTACTATGCATGTCTCAGATTTTTGTTATTGGTTAACTGAGAATGAAGAATTTCTTTTTCGTTTTCCCTTCTGATGCTGTTATTATTATATTGTAGGTTTCTGACGCAAGTCAAAGTTTCCGAGGTGGTACTAGTGGAGTTTACCGCCAACATACATATTCAGGGATAAAAGAGGTGCTTACAATGGCTTATAAAGAAGGGGGAGTACGTGGGCTATATCGAGGCATAGGTAAATCTCACAAACTTTGCTTGCATTAATAAGTTTATTTCAGATTTCACAGTTTGATCATAGTTATAAACCGTTCGGATCAAAGCAATACCAATCTTGGTTGATATTTTTCAACAAACTGACTCTTAAACTCTTTCTTTATGTGTGTGTGCACTGTAATAGTTTTCTTAATTTGGATTTGGAGATGGTTAGAAATGGTTGAGGCTTTCTTAATTTCATGTTGGCAAGCTAGTTTGAGATTGAGTTTGTTTATGTTTCAGTTTAATGTCTGCGTTTGTTAGTTTAATGTCTGAGTTTGTGTCTGTTTTACGTTTCAGTTTGATGTCTTGAATCTTGTTGGCGGTTCGCATCTTTTTGCCCCATGATTCTGTGGTGACAAAAGTATTGAGTAAACCCTTTGAAGCTAACAAGAGGAGGTAAAAGAGAAGATGATAGTTCCATTCTTTTAAAAAAAAATTGGGTTCTCTTCTTATATGTGCTCTGTATTTTTCTTATATGTGCTCTTATTGCTTGTGACTCACCACGCTTCAGTTTTTGCAGGTGAAGCTTGTGACAAGAAGGACATGTTAATCAAGTCTACTACTCAGATCACAACGCTGCTTTGTGGTGGTAAGAGTCATCATGTTTAATTTGGTTATGCTAGACTGCAATGTGATCCCTTTTTTCTATGCTATACATATTCTTATTTTTTAAGAACCCCTATGAGATTCTCCCATTGGAGGTCAAAAAATTAATTAACACTTACCTAGGTTCTTCAGCTTTCAAATCACCTTATTAACTCTTAAATTAATCTAAAGAACCCATAAGAGGTTCCAATGGATGGAGGTGCTCTAAGATTGTTATAAGAAATTTAATTACTCTTGTTAATCATTATTGTATTTAGTTGATTGTTATATAGGGGTCCATGTGTTAGCTCAATCATTTTCATAATTAAACGGCCCTACTATTTCCTCATATATGCTCCGCTCGTGATCTCGCTGCGAATTGATTGATGACTCTGTACACTGTAACTCACAAACCTTCCCATTTATTTTATTTTAATATAATTAACATGATTACATATTTATGTTCGTCGTCATTCTGGAAAATTCAGACCTTAACTTTGTAGGCAAGTGAGAAAATGAAATCAATCAGACATTGGTTTTTAGTTGAACGTCCAGATCTGTCATGTATCATCATAATCAGTCATTACTATCATCAAACTTGTTAACACATGCATGTTCTCTAATGATATAGAAAATGGTTGTTTATGTGGTGTCAGAATATGATATTTGTTACATAATGTAAGCTAGGCCATGCATAGCTGACATGGAGACAGGGACGTATAATCTTTTCTAGACCCATAATTTCTGGACAGTTGAGTAAAATAATTTATACATGCCTATCCAAGTTTCATCTGTACTAGTATTTTATTTTAGTGTCAGCCTTACTGTTTTGCTTCTAGTTTACTGAAAATGGACGTGGCTTAATGTTTTTTTGGTTCTATTTTACGAGAGTAACGTCATTAATTTAAAATCTTTCCCTGTGTGTGTGATTTGCATATGCTTACTATTTAAGGAGATTTAGTTTAGACCATATGACCACGTGATTGTGTGTTCTATATCATCAAAAGAAAAAGGTTAGATTCAGAGTTGATCACATTTTAGATAAACTTAATGGTTAAAGTTATTTTGATGTGTGGGATGAGCTGGTGCTACATATTGGGATGGTGATCGGACAAATCACGTTAAGAAAAGCTAAATAATTGTGGAATAAAAGAACAGAACAAAAAGACGAAAACGTTTTTATATTGTTATGTTTTTATATAAAATATATACTTTGACAATCCAATTAATCTGTTGGTGTGCTTTTATGTGGTATTCGGATTATCTTTTAAATGTAACATTTACCTATGATTATCTTTTATAAGGCGATCAATAAAAATCATTACTCCGTTTGTGTTTTTACATGGTATGCATCTCCCGTGTCCTAATTTATTCTACAGTTCCCACTTAACGTGTAAAATGAAATGAAATATACATGCTAAAAAGGTCAACAACTCGAACTATTTCAAATCCTACAAGTTCTTATGTTTTTGAATTCTATAATTTACTTGAAAGTGGATCACGAAGTACATAGTTAGGCACTTTAATTGGACTAAACGGATTGTGTTGACAATTTTGTCAACTACTTATAGTTTTTATAAAGATAATCCGATATTATGTTTTGGTCTTTGTTGTTCATTAGCTTCTCATGTCATTTCAATTTTTTTTTATAACACTCATTTATTATGATATTATATTTATGAAAAATATTACATAGATAACTTGACAATTGACCATACTATTTTTTTTATAAGGATCCACGTCTAACTACATCATCTGAGCCGTTCTATGAAATTCACTCCTGACCATATTTACTTGCATCATGTTGAAGATTTCTTGTAAACTTTTTTCTCCGTAATCTACATTAATAAATCGTTATTTCTAGGACTTGAAATCTAGATTTCCTTTAATCTGTAAAAAATTACATAATTTGGAATACAAGCTACAGACCTGGATGTAGAGTCTTTAAACTTTAACCAGTAGGTTACTATGTTTCCAATGTCATTTCAAATTATGATCACTATTTCTTCTTGCTAAAAAAAGATCACTATTTATTTATTATCTTATCTTATTTGCATAGCATGACTTTTATTGGCTAGACGGCCTTTTTTTTGTTGAAAAAGGGCTTGGCTAGACGGCCTTCTAATTAGAATGTGGAAAAAATTTCCACTACTTCTCTAATCTCTATCATTCGTTTTCCGATTAGATTTTATTTTAACGTTTGCATCTACACATCTACGTATAGATATAGTAAGTTAGGGCATGCGGCACTGACAATGATTAATCCATTTAAAACTTCTTTTCATCAATCCATTTACTCAATGTGAACTCTCTCATTGCTTTTTTACATAACATGAAAAGCATCAACTCAAAAAAAAAAAGATGCAATAGAAAGGTTACCTTTTATCAAAACCTCAAATATTAATCAATGGCTCAATCATAGCTTAGTTCTGTAAACGACAATGTAAAGCTGTAAACATAATAAACTTCAAATCAGAAATTAATTACGTTGAATAAGTAGATAATATAGAAGCTGTATCATACTTCAGTATTTTGGTCATCAGTTATTGTAGTGCATAAAGAAGTATTTCTGTCACAAATGTGTGAAATAAACTAGTGATTCTGATTCATGAAGAGTAAGAAAAACAGTGAAATTTATCACTCCTAAGCAAAATAATGGACTAAATATATTCAAATATGTATACTGCTTCTCGAGAGGCTAAAAACTACTAGTACAAAATTGCAAAGCTTGTGAGAAAGTTTTTTTTCTGGGTATGATTGTGAGAATGTTTTTAGCTTTACGAAAAATAAATAAATAAGAAAAAAAAATTTGCAAAAAAAAAATTAAAAAACACGGAAAACAAATTTGCAGGTAATGATAAAGAAAGGACATATTGCTCTTTGGTTGTAAGAGAAAATATATAAAACGAGCAGAAAAATGCCATTTTTTTCTAAGCGGTAGGGTTCCTTTTATTTTTTCAGTATTTTATTTTATATTTTTGATTGTGGTGTTTCAAATACACAGAGGAAGATAAAAGAGTTTCTCTTGTCCACAATCTCTCTCTCTCTTTCTAGTTCTACTTCTAGGTATATTAAATTTTCTTCCTTCTTATGTTTTCTTTAAAACAAATATATATTTTCAAGTTCATGTTCTAAGTAATTTGTTCCTACTTCTATTTTGTTTTACTGAGACTAATTCTCATTGATTTCAAATATGAACCAGAAAAGTGGATAGAGGTTGTCTCTTAGGTTGAAGCCAAAGAAGGAAGTTTATATATATATTTATACACATGCAGAAATCAAAGATGGAGGTTAATTAGGATTATATATATAGAGGCTCATTTCTTGTATGTATCTGTTTAATCTTTTGTCTCCCTTCAGTATACATATAGATCTGGTAAAAGTTTGTCAGTTTCTTAACTTCTTATTTTTTCCTCTCAAGGTTTCAGTGATGATGAGCAAAGACATGCTTCATCAGCAACAACAAGAGGAGAATATGTCGAATCTAACATCAGCCTCTGGGGATCAAGCAAGTGCCTCTTCAGGAAACAGAACTGAAGCAAGCGGTTCTAATTACTTTCCTCATCATCAACTACAACAAGAAGAACAACAACAGTTCTTTGCTCCTGAATCTCAGCCTCCAAAGAAGAAAAGAAACCAACCAGGGAATCCAGGTTCGTGTGAAAAGAATGGTTAAAAGAAAAAGAAAAATTCACATCTTTTTTCTTTGTTTTGGACTTACTCACCATTCCAATTATTTGATACAGTCATCTTCTTGGAAAATTATGGGTCTTCTACCAAAAAGAATATTCTTTTACCCTTTTTGTTCTCTTTATTACCTCTATACTAGACAAAGAGAAAAGAAACAAAATAAAAACCAAAAATCCAGATCAAAAAGAAAAACTATAACTTTTAGTATTTTCCTTAAAATCTGTTTATAAAACATGCATAATGTTCAGATTTTCTTGTGCGTGGTAAATATAGTTTTCCTCAATATAATTACTGTATTATGTTAAACACCAATCGCAACTTTGTTAGTGTTAATTTACCCATTATCAAAAAAACATTATTACTAGTGTTTCTTGAGTTCATACGAAGATGATTTTAACTTTCATTATTTTTCATTTCAGACCCAGAATCAGAAGTGATTGCTTTGTCACCAAAAACACTAATGGCAACAAACAGATTCGTCTGTGAGATCTGCAACAAAGGATTCCAAAGAGACCAGAATCTACAGCTTCATAGGAGAGGTCACAATCTGCCATGGAAGCTGAAGCAACGATCCAACAAAGAAGTGATAAGGAAGAAAGTGTATGTTTGTCCAGAAACAAGCTGTGTCCACCATGACCCATCTCGAGCCCTCGGTGACTTAACCGGAATCAAGAAGCATTTCTGCAGAAAACATGGAGAGAAGAAGTGGAAATGTGACAAATGTTCAAAGAAATATGCTGTTCAATCAGATTGCAAGGCTCATTCTAAGACTTGCGGCACCAAAGAATACAGATGTGACTGTGGCACTCTCTTTTCTAGGTAAATAAACTCCTTTTAATTATATTTATATTTATTAAATTATTCTAGAATACATAGTAATTACAATTAGTACTGTTTTTGAATTTGGGATATGGTATGGTGGTGTAAGAACTGAAGGACAGATCGTACAAACTATTCCATTTTGATATGAGTGATTTCATTTAATTTGAAAAAGGACACTAGAATGGTAGCTCAAAAGAATCTTCATTTATAATATGAAACTAGTTCAGGGTACTTTTCTTCCATTTCTTCTCTTAAAAAAACTGTTATGTTATTTTTCTCCTTTTCTTGCATTTATCATTCATCTTACAATACATTGTGATTGCTACATGCTATAGATGGACCACAACTTTCATATTGCTCCTCTACGTGTACATTTCTTTGTATTAATTATTCACATTATTATTGATCATTTTATGGTTTTGTTGTTTGGTAAATAAACAGGAGAGATAGTTACATAACTCATAGAGCATTTTGTGAAGCACTAGCCGAAGAGACTGCCAAAGAAGTAGTAGCACCACAAAACCAGAATCATCAACCAAACCCTCTTATGATTCACCAAGCACAACCAAACATGAACATCTCTTCCTCGTCTTCCTCTTCCCACAACATCATCAATAGTCTTCACGTCGCAACCAACAATAATGGTAGTAATAATAGTAACTGTAGCAGCAACCATCTCCATACATTTCCCATGAAGAAAGAGCAACAACAAACCAATGATCAAATCATCAATTACCACCACCATGGCGTCCCTTCTTGGCTTGCTCCTCAGCCACAAGATCTCACATATTCAAACCCTAACCCTAGTAATGATGGACGAGGAGGTTTGTTCTCTCATGCAGCTTCTCCGGCTATGTCAGCCACCGCATTACTCCAAAAAGCAGCACAAATGGGTTCCACAAAAACAAACCCTTTGCCACAAACCATAGACTTCGATAGTTCAGCTCATCACAACAACCTCACCACGACAATGGCGGCGATGATGACGTCACCGTCTGGATTCATGAGCTCAAACAATAACGATCAAGTTTTGTTTCAAGACTACAACGCCTCCATGTTAAACCATCACGGTGGAGAAGAAGCCTTCGAAGACACATTGGACGGGCTCTTGAGGACAAACGCTGATACTACAACCGCAGGATCAGACAAGAATAAAAGCGGTGAAGGCGGTGGAGGAAGAGAGGGTTTAACGAGAGACTTCTTGGGGCTAAGACCGTTGATGTCTCATAACGAGATTCTAAGTTTTGCCGGTCTCGGGAATTGTATCAGTGACGCTGCTTCCGATCACCTTCATCCAAAGCCTTGGCAGGGTTAGTTTAGTTAGTTTCTTTGCTTATATAATATAAATATAAATATAAATATCTAGTTTTATATTCCTATAATCTTGTTCATCTTATTTTGTTCTTCGTTTTATAAATATTATATGCTGAATATTCACCAAAGGAGAAACAAAACTAAATGGTGCACGTTTATACAAAAATATTTGATGAAATTTGTCACGTATTCGTCTATTTTGCTTTTTATTTTTTTGTTTATATTAAAAAAACTCAACGACTGTTAAGAGAGGCGAGTTTTTAAAGAATACCGTCTTTTTGGTTGTATTTTAATGTCTGATCATTTGCAAAATGATTAGGCAACTGAAACCTGCAAGGGAAGTGAACAAAGTAAAGAGAAGAAAGATTGGTATATAAGAAATTGATTATGAAAGCATAAAGTAAAGAGGAGGATATGCATTGGATTCGATCTAATAATAAGTTAGCTCATCTTTGCTTTATAAACCTTTTCAAATAATCAAAATGTATCTTTTTATTTGAGGAAAAAATATATATACAAATGTGTCGATCTCTACATATATAATATATGTAATATATATACTATCATATTTTTCTTTTCTTATTAGATCACATCTCATGCAGGCACGAAAGTGGGATCCAACAATAGATAAAGACGCATCATTCATCGAGTTTGCTAGGTGGCGTTTCTGAAACTTTTGTACATCAGTACATGCCACACATGGCCACAACTTTATAATATGTACACATTAAATTAAACGTTCATTAAATTGATGATTAATTTAGTTTGCACTTCGCAGCTCTTTATCAGTTAAATTAATATTGCTAATTGAAAATTTTAAAGTCTTATAAAATTATATCCCGACATCATGGTAAATTCAACTCAACAAAATGAAATAGAAAATTCATTATTGTGCTTCAAATTTGACCATACTTAAAAAATTTCTTCTACGCATTAAATATAAATATGTATCATTTTTATAGTTTGTGGTTTTCGCTAAAGAATACTAATATTTTAAATAAAACAAATAAATAAAGAATAATATTTCACATGCAATAAAGTGTGGAAAATGATTGAAATAAATAAAGATGTCTTCTTGTTTTTCAACGAGGCGGATGTGACACATGTTTTTCATCAATTTTCATATTTCTGTAGCTAAACACATTAACAGTTATGCATTTTTTGTCATATATTGAGGAAAGCTTTAACTTGATTTCAGTGACATAATTTAAAACAAGACAGGATTGTTCCATGATAGAAAAAGAAAGGGTTATGACTAGCGAGAAGAATCTAAGGATAACTCAGGCTCAACAAGAGTGATTAGATAGTTATTTAGACTTTATAATTAGCACATGATCACAAATGCTTGGTTACTAAGAGGTGTATTCATATAACCACTCTACAAAGGAATAGAGACACCTGCTAAATGCATTTTCAGGAGTTTTTTGCAAGATGATCACATACCAGAAGAGACCAGATTTTTTATTTTATTTTGTTGCAGTACAGTTAAAAGTAAAAAAAACACTATTGATGAAAAAAATGTCAAATACTGAAGGACCCATGAATTTGTCAAAATCATGATGTGTTCTGCACTTGTAAGGTTTGCTTTTTGTCTGATTTTAATGAAGTGATCCCACAATCACTATTTTCTGATTTGTTTTTGTTTGCTTGTCAAAGACAATAACTTCTACAAATCCTTATGTTATACAATAATGCTTGTAAGAAGTTGTATAAACTCATAAAAAATATTCAACACCATAACAATTTTCTGCAGAAGAAACCAAAAGTATACTTCAAAAAACTAGTATGAAGTTTTCTCCTCTTTTATTGATTAGGTTTAAGAAAGAAGAATTACATAAGATGGGTAAAATATTATTCATTTAGAAGGTGGTGTCTTCTTGGAGACATCTTCCTTTTGATCTTGCTTAGATCCAGACACAGCTGCAGTTGCAGCCACGGTCATGGCTGTAGCTGCTGCACCTAGCTTTACACCTCCAGCTGCCTTCATTGCGCCTGCAACTTTGGCGAATATCGCCACTCCACCTACCAGAATACCTCTCAAAGCTACTGTTGGTTTCACCACCATTTTTCCTTAACCCTGCCCATTTTCATACATACATATATCAAACTTCTTAAAAATAAAAACGAAACCTGCAAACTGATAAAAACTATAATCATAAAAAAAAAGTTTATTTAACTAAAAGCTGTACTAATCACTAGAAGAGAACTAGCATCTATATAAGAAAATGTTTACAACCAATACATGTCACTGAGAGATAGAATAGAATGATTCACACTAACAAACATTACATTTATAGAAACCACACCCATCTCTCAAAGCTATGTCATTGCAGCATTGTCATTGAGAAGAGTCCACGGAGAAGATAGGCGAGCAAACAATTACAAACTTTTTCAAATCAAATCAACATTCGATACACACGACACGACATGGTTCCTCTGAATCAAAATTGCATTGAAAGTTCGGACCTTTATCTAATTTCACTACAATCAACAATGTCTAACCATTGTTGTTTATCGACGTAGGAAGCTGTGAATCGGCTAAATGTTTGTGCAATTAGCAAAATAAAATCCAAGATTCAAATACGACACAACACGCTAATGGAGATACGACGGCTAATATGAATCGATGATATAATACTATGGAGTTCTCCTATCGATCGAGAGCAAAAGAAAGATTACGACTTTAGATTCCAACAGATTAATACAAGTTGAGAAATTTTTAGGATACAGAGTTTTGTCGGAAGACTTACCGTTCGTCGTCTTCTCTGTTGGTGTTGTCGGGAAATTTAATTGAAATCGGTTTCTCAGGCGACAAGTTTATTTTCTTCTCTCCGACAAAAGCTATTGAGTTTGTTTGAATTCAAACGATGTCGTTTTACAAAATAAAAGAATATACCTTTTTAATCGGGAAAATTGTCATTTAAATCACCAACTTTCAAATTTGGTTGAAAAAAAGCATGAACTTTCCCTTGGACCATTTAAAGCACCAACTTAGTTTGAATAACCATTTTAAACCTCAATTTAATTTGACGTAACCAAATTAAGCACGACGTTAACTCAGTTAACGGATTGATTAAACGGTGTTAATCTCTGCCTCTAATCTTCCGTTAAGTCTAAACGACGTCGTTTTAAAATTTTAAAAAACATTGCATCCGATGGGACTCGAACCAGCGACCGAATGAAACTCCTTTTGTAAACAGAACCACTAGACCACTTGCATTTCTCGTAACTTGAATGATTACTAATATATATTATTATGAAACCTCCAAATCATTTTTTCCCACCCTAAATCCCTAAATGATTTTATAAATGTTAAAAGTTATAAATAACTTAATAATTAAAAAATAGTTAATTTTAGTAAAAATATTAAAACTTATAATAATTATTAAGTTCTTTATAAGTAGTATTAAAAATATTAAATAACAAAAAATTTTAATCATTAACTATTATTAATTATTTAAATTTTCGTTATTATACTTAATAATTAATTATTCAATAATAATTAATAATTAAATAATTTTATTCAATAATTAATAAANACTTAATAATTATTATAAGTTTTAATATTTTTAATAATATTCACGCAATTTTTTAATTATTAAGTTATTTATAATTTTTAATATTTATAAAATCATTTAGGGATTTAGGGTGGGAGAAAATGATTTGGAGATTTCATAATAATATCTATTAGTATTCATTTACGTTAAGAAAATTGCAAGTGGTCTAGTGGTTCTGAATTGAAAACGAATTTTCTTTCGGTCATGGGTTCGATTCCTTTTGGATACAATATTTTTAAAAATTTTAAAACGACGTCGTTTGGACTTAACGGGGACTTAACAGAAGATTAGAGACGGAGATTAACACCGTTTAATCAATCCGTTAACCGAATTAACGTCGTGCTTAATTTGGTTTAGTCAAACTAAATTGAGGTTTAAAATGGCTATTCAAACTAAGTTGGTGCTTTAAATGGTCCAAGGGAAAGTTCATGCTTTTTTTCAACCAAATTTGAAAGTTGGTGATTTAAATGACAATTTTCCCCTTTTTAATCCCTTCTGCTTAATTAATACATCACATTTTGTGTCTCACGGAGGTATGTTAATCGGGCTGGCCAGTTAGGCCGGTCGTAATAAGACTAGAAACTTTGGGCTTCTTTGCCCATGTGTCATTTTTCATGATTTTCTTACAAATAATTAGTTTAAAATTTTCGTTTTCAATTTAAAATTATTTTAAATATATTTTTAAGAAGAATGTTTTTCATACGCTTGAAAACCATATTATAAATAAACCAAATTTAATTTAATTTAAATATTTAAAAGTAAATTAAAATTAAGTACACAAGAGAGGAAAATTTATGCTAGTCAGTCAAACTTTGCACAATTTTCTTAAACATGTTCTACATAAAAAAATACATTTGTCAAATTTAGAATGTGACTCTTGTAATGATTAAATAATAAAATATATTTATAAATGTCGTATTAATTTTGTTAGAATTTGGATCAAGAATATTAAAACAATATGTCAATATCAAGAATGACTATGAAAACAAGAAAAAATATTGTTTTAACTAACATGTAATTTTTTTTAATCTTTTGGACCGATTTAATCCAAACGAAAATCTAAAATCCAAATAGACTAAACCCAAAAAATAGTTTTTTTGAGCTTATTTAACTAAACCCAGTATTTTATAGGACTGCTTGTGTTCGGAATTCCGACTTAGAAACTAGTTGACATATCTAGTCGTGTGAGAGAACAAGTTTGGTTTCTTTCCACTTCGAAATTAAACTAGTCTGTATTCTGATGTTTGCTTCGCACGCAACAACTTAGATTTTTGTTTGCAAAATTCTCTGAAAAAATTACGTTTTCTTGTATCATTTCATTTTCTATTTTCTTTATTATCTTTTAATTATTTTACTAGGATAAGACCCGCGCCTTGCGTGGGATAAAGCTATTATTTTTATTATGTTTTGAAAAATGAAACAATAGTTCGGTTTCATTCGAATTATAGGTGCTCAATCCGGATATCGGGTTTCGGTTCGGCTCAATTTTTTGTCCGATTTTTTGGTATTTCGATCATTAAAATATAACTACTATTCTAAATCTATATGTACTACAGTTTGATTTGGTTTATATACCATCGGTTTTCAGTTTATTCAATTTTATACCAAAAAACATAATTATTTAGTTTGAGATCATATTANGTACTACAGTTTGATTTGGTTTATATACCATCGGTTTTCAGTTTATTCAATTTTATACCAAAAAACATAATTATTTAGTTTGAGATCATATTATATATTATACAAATATATAATATGATCATATTTAGAGTCATATTGCCACAGGGTCATTTATTAAAAAAATATTATATATTTAAATAAAAGAAAAAAACAAAAAAGGTTTCTATCATCTAATAAAATGATCAAATTTAGAATTAATATCAAAACACTAAATTTTGAAAAAAAAAAAAACAGAAGCATGAAAGAAAATTTTTTATATTCTTCCATATTTAGTGTTCATCAAACCAATATGTCTTTGATTGAACACAACTCTGTTTGTTTAAAGATAAAAAAAAATTGTAAAGAATTTCAACTAATTGTTGTCCATTAAATTTATAATCTTTACTTTAATTTAGTTACTGTTAAAAAAGCAAAAGATCAAAATAAGAAGTCTCAGTTGTAATAAATTGTTAGCTATTTACAAAATATAATTATAGTTCAACTCATGTAACAAATAGATATTCATGTGTCGTTATAAATATATACATATTTACATGTTTCAGTTTAATCGGTTATAAATCAACCATATCCAAATCCTATGGTTTTTANATATCTTTTTATAATAAAAATGTTAAACTATTGATCATTAATTTTTAACATAATAATTTTAATAGTTTAGTTATTTATTCTCGTTTTTAAAAATTCAAAATATAACTTATACGAAAAAATCGAAAGTTTAACATAAATTCCCAAGTTAACATATTAAGTTTTACATTTTACATATACACTTGCCTTTACCATTAAGTATATACTTGGTCACAAAGTAATTTCCATTTTACATATACACTTCCATAAATTAAAAGAAATGAAGTTATTATAGTTAATATATGCAAATCGTTATCAAATCGTATATTTTCCTTTTCTTCCATTACATGCGTGCGATATATATAAATATATAAACTATGTTACATGCGTTTTATGCGTCTCTAATTATTTTTCCCTAGCAAATTTCAATTGAACCTAAAGCTGCCACGTCAGTTTAATTGGTATGCTAATTTATTGACAACTAATCAAGGTTACTTTTTAATTAATACAAACTTGAGGTTACATCTTTTCAAATGTTTCTCAATTAATATATAGGGGATTGGTGAAAGACTACTCAAGAGATTCACTAATGTTCATGTCTTTGTTTCTTCAATATTCTCATGGAAATTGAAAGCCTTATTGGAATATCAACCTTCAACTATTGTTACATTTTTCATTCTCCATTCAGTTGCACAAATAGCATTGTGTTTCATGTTTATATTCATTATCTATCTTCAGGGCCGGCCCTGAGATTTTGGAGGCCTTTGGCGATTTCTATGTAAAAAAAATTTTTGGGGGCCTAAAATTTTTTTTAGGGGCCTATACTTATGTAATTTTCTACAAAATTTTTGGGGGCCTGAAACAAATGTTTCATTAGACATTGCTCAGGGCCGGCCCTGTCTATGTTGAGCATTTGCGGTATCTATAAACGTTATGAAATTGTATTCCGCTTCTTGCCGTTTTGACCAACTTGTATTGTTATTAATTTGTTTTTTTTGCTTTCAGTCTCTTCAACAATATGGAGTTTGTCTCACATTCCAAGTCAAAGAGCCAGAAGAAGAAAGATATTGAAAATGGTTAGTTTTTTGCCTTTAGGTTTCCATGTCTCACACCATTATCAACCCCATGCATGTGAGTTTGTTTTGTTAAGTTTCTGGTTATAGCTTTGTGTCATCAGAAACATGTTGATGTTGTTTATGAGCAGATAAAATTTGCTTGCAGATGATTGAAAAAAAAAAAAAAAAAGAAACAGGTTATAAAAGCTGGCAACGCAAGCTCATCTAACCATATACTTTTATCTTCTTCTTATTACATCCATACACATCATAGTTTCATAACCTAAACATAGCTCATTTTTAGTAAATTCCAGTGGTCTTTTTCTATTTTTCGCCATTAGGACATGACCCTATTTTCACACTTCTATCACTTTTCTAAATATAAACACTAGCCCCCATGACTTTGAATTGGTCAAAATCTCTTTCTTTCTATTTCTCTTTCTTGCTTCTTTCTCTCTGTCTTATATCAGCTTGTCTCTCCTCCCACATTTCTCTCCATTCCCCTGCCTTCCCTTCCCATCAGGAGAAATCTAAGGAACCGAACTCGCCAAACCCATCAAACAAAACAATGCCCTCAAACAAACCATCTTCAATCTTCCCTTTACATCACAAACCAACAACACCATTAAAACCTTCAAGCAGTACCAACACCACAAACCAAGCATGCGCAGCATGCAAATACCAACGCAGGAAATGCGCTCCTGATTGTCTTCTCGCTCCTTATTTCCCTCACGACCGTCATCGCCAATTCCTCAACGCGCATAGGCTCTTTGGCGTAAGCAACATCACAAAGATCATCAAAGACCTTAGCCCTCCTGAGAAAGACGCGGCTATGCATACAATCATGTTTCAGTCTGATGCTCGTGCCAATGATCCCATCGAAGGTTGCTATAGCATCATAAGAAAGCTTCAGTACGAGATTCAATGTAATAAAAACGAATTGGATATGGTTCTTCAGCAACTAGCTTTGTTCCGTGACCGTGCTAATAACCATCATCATCATTATCAAGAACCGCATATACAGATCCAAGAACCTGAGGATCTCTCGAGTACTTGTGACCTAAACAACAACAACGTGATTCCTTACACTTACCAGCTTCATCATGTCCAAGAACCAAATCAACAACAATATTGTTCCCCCGGAAACTTTAATGGGTTACAAGAAGACATGTGGTGTCTTCAACTTCAAGATTCATCAACGACGGTGAATATGAAGGGTGGCTTCATTGATGAATGTGAAGACGTTAAGCCTGTAGAAGAAGTATCTAACGAGTTCGAGCATCATGATGGTTACGTTGAAGACAGTAAACTCGACTTGCCTTCCGCACAATTCATTGTTTCTTCTTAGCTTTTTTTTTTTCTTGATTTAAGAATCATTTTACTAGTACTAAGAAAAAACCTCTCCTCAATAGTTTTTTTTTTTCATCTTACCTTTGGAAAAAAAAAAAAAAAAAAGTATTTCATTTGGTTAAATTTGTTATAGGATTAGACGTCAAAGAGACATGGAGTTCCCAAGATATATGTTGCACAAGAATTTGCATGGAATAAAAAATAGTCTGAGAAAACATAGATATTTTTATTTTAATAGCTCCTGTCTGAAATAAGATCGTCCAGTAATAACGTGTGTATTAAAACGTTGCTAGTCACTAATCAGATAACTGTAAGATAAGAAATGTTGCTCTAAAACGATCAACATCACATGAAGCTTCTCAGAGTTTCAAGCAAAAGAATGATTATGGCTTTCCAGTTTTCAGCATCTTATGATGAAATGAATGTAATGATGAGCATTTATAATGAAAAAGGCCCAATAAGAATAGTAAAGTGAGGCCTTATGTTATAAACAGGCCCATTTAAGCTTTTAACTATGTAAAATGCTCCCACATCGCGGAGATGAAGAGAAGAAGCAAAGTTTATATAGCGATGGAGTCACGAAGATGATTGTCCCTTCGGGGACATCCGATAAAATTGGAACGATACAGAGAAGATTAGCATGGCCCCTGCGCAAGGATGACACGCACAAATCGAGAAATGGTCCAAATTTTTTTTGTTCTTTTTTTGGATCGATTCTTTCTTCATCTGTTCTTCTGGGTTTCGATTTCTAGGGTTTATACTGCGTTCTGTTCTTCTGGATTTTTGTTTCTTATGGTTTTCGGTAACCGTTAGCTGAGGTTCTGGATCTTAGGCGAAAGAGAAAGTCTTTTGTTTTTGTTTGGAAATTGTAACCCTATATTTTCAGACACGGTTTTACAGTGTCGAGATTCTGCACTAGTTCATTATTTTTAATTTTGGTTGAATATTTACTAAGACAATCCGACATGGTCGTTGCAGTTCTGATGGTCTGAAAGATAACTTTAACCTTTTGTTTTATTAAAACCGTCGTGGCTTTAGCCTCTTGTTGAACCAGAGGTTCAGGTCTTGGATAAAAAATAAACATTTTTAAAACTAGAGATTCCTATATTATAAACTTGAAGGCTGAAAACAATAGTCGAGGCACTAGTATTAACACCCAGAGCATGCTGAAGTTTGCTATATTTTTAGTTGGAAACTGAGTGCATTACCATAGAAACTGAAATTCTCTTAAATCAACAAACCAATCTGAATTTCACATATAACCAAAAGAACAGGTTTTCTTCAAGGAACATTCTTTTATCAGATACAATAAACCACATCACTACATAACTCGCAAACAAATCATGAGTTTGTTTTTGGTTGTCTGCAACAGATTCTTTGTCTAGTAAACATACAATACGGCTTGGCACCTGCAAGTGGTAACCAATGCCTTGGGAGACATAAAACGTATAGCTCTAGATGAATCCCTCTGATCATCACCAAAAAACGAGAGGGCTACCCTTCTGTAAGGGTAACGAGATTTTAAGTATCTAGATTTCGTGGGCTCTCGGACAAACAGCTTAAGCTTGTCTAGTTCTTTGTTCTATGCACTTTTGTTAGTGGGAACAGATTTCACTGGAGACGAAGCAGAGCTGCTGCTGCTGGTGCTGCTTTCTCCATTGGTTGTAACCTCGGATTGAGCTGATGAGTTCATCGAAGTTTGGTTGGTATTTGTGGATGGCGGCGCTTGTCCTTCTTCCGCGAGTTTCTTAAGAAGGTTCATGACCGTTGGAAGGAACTTGGTTGACAAGGAAAGAAGTCCAGGTAGCTGTTGTTGATCACAGATTAAACATTGCCAATTCAGAGAGATTATTATTTACTGAGATCAAAGGAAGAAAGGAATGATGGAAAGCTTGCTCATACCGCTCCATTGCGGAACTCTTCTGAAATGTTTAGTTGCACCCATAAGGCTTTGGAAACAAGGTATCCAACAAACAGAACCAAGAGCCATAGAGGATTTCTGCCACAAAGAGATGCATGCAAGGAGGAGAATTGTGAGTGAGGAGAATCTCCTTTATATGATTCAATTTGAAAGAATGAGAAACGAGTACCTTAAGAGAGTCATAAATTCATTAAATCCAAGAACGGCCAGGGCAAGGATTGCCCATGGAGGTGGCAACCAGTTGTTATTCCTTCGGTTAGCTTCCTGAAATACAATGTGACTCTATTCAAATTCCAAACCTCTAAAATTTTGTAGGCTATTAGATTCTAATAACATTTCAAAAAAAAAACATCAGTGTACCTGTGCAGAAATGGCCTGTGTAACGGTATATTCTGTCTCGTTTTTGAATTGTCTCCACAGTGATTTACATTGTACAGGTGTGATCAGCGTCTTTTCTGGTGCAACCTGATAATAAGAAGGTAGGGATAGAGATCTTATAAATATCAAAGGCGGGTGAAATGATATAAGGCCTTTGTATAGTCATTATCTAAACTTGGTGAGGTTTTTAAGTCACCTGCTCCCAAGTGCTGGACGCGAGTGAATCAATTGTGCTGATGCTCTTGTTGGTAGCATTGTTGCTTGTAGAATTAACCAAAGCGAGAGTCAGCGTCTTCTCAATATTGTCTAGTTCATCATCCAAGCGGATAACAGCCATAACGGAAAGCAGCTTCAAGGACTACAAAAGGAGAACAAGACGGTAAAATCAAAACCTATCAGAGAATAGGTGCTGAGATATTGCTATATGAGGTAAGGTTCATACTGCAGAACGAGCCATTTTGGTGATTTCTCTGATGTCCTCCTTTCCAGTCCAAACACGTGGCATTGAATCAGAATCATGGCTGAAGATTGTAGCAAATCTGGATAGAAATCTGTTTAATCAGAAAGCTGTGTAGAGGAGGGAAGTTATGGATAATGAAATGATGAAAGAGTAATAAAATGGTGTCACCTATCCTTCATGCGCATCAACGCTCTTCCAGCCTCTTCCCTTGCCTTGGTTTCAACAATACCTCGTGCATAGTTCTCGAGGTCAGTGAGCATTTTATTCCGTGTTTCCTTGTCCATGTCGAAACCAGATAACGCATCAGAGAGACCATAGACAGCTAATTCTGATTCTCGTTTCAATAGCTTTCTTATTGCTGGCCATGTTTCATCATTAGCTCCATCCAAGAGAGCTTCCACCGGTCCGGATAATGCCACATTTAGTTTTGACTGCAGTGACGATATTCTATTAGGAAGGTCCAGATAGGACTAGATTGTCCAGATTAATATGCATGGATTATTCTGCTTGAGGATTCTCTTTACCTGGTACAGAGTAGTCAATTCAGACAACTTTTCAGTACGGACAGATGAGATATGGGCTTCAATGTCACGCTGAAGCTTTTCCCGAGTTTTAGATGTATCCCATTTTGCTTGTTCAATAACAGCCTCTGCAACAAAATATTTCCTTAGTTAGTATACCAATTAATGTCGTATATCTATTAATGATCCTTCGCAATAAGCTATACCTTCACATCCTTTATCAAATTTAGACATGCAAGACTGAGCGCATGAGTCCGCTGATGATGAAAAGCCTTCCCCAGCATTCAAGGCCTTCTCAAAAGCATCCTTGAAATTTTCAAGTGCTCCAGATCTCAAATGTCCAAGCAAGTCTTGGAAAGTTGGTTGAACAAGCTACATAGGACAATAAGAAAATAAGTGCATAATACTAGGTATCTGCTTTTTTTACAGCGATGTAAGTCCCTGAAGGTTTTCAAGTAACGCCCGACTGAAACAAAACACAAAGTTGAGAGTATATGCATTACTTGCAATAACTTCTCTTGCAGCTGTTGTTTCTTGGATGATCTTACACCTTCTTCAAAGTATGTCGCTTCTGTGTCATACCTATATGACAAACATCAGAACACGCATGAAAAGGATATTCCAGCCGTCCTAGAATATAGTATGTGCATTAAGAAACCTATAATTCAATAAAGTCAGCACACAAGAAAAAGCTCTAAAGAACAAGTCACTACGAAATTCTTACTCTGATAAGCAAGACTCGAGGATTGAGCTCAGCTTTTTTCCAAATCCGGAAACAGGACCAGACTGTACAGCTTCTTCCAATTCGCGCCAATTCTATACAACGTTTAGGGACGAATATTAGCAAAAAAGTCACTGACAAGGACTAAAACGCAGAGCAGTATCAAGAGATTTCACCTCATTCGCAATAAAACTAGCAAACTTCTCATGGGCAATTTCCTCACATCGCACAGTTGCTACCATGACCTGCGCAGTAACAAGACTGTAAGGAACAGTGACGTATGGGTGATGTACCGAGAGCCTTAAGCAAGCACAATTACCTTGTGTGCTGGAAGGTCCAAGTCTTTGTTTTCTTTAATGACTTGCCACATCTGTTTTGCGCTAAAAGCAAACGCATTGGCAGGGACAACTCCTCGTCGATCACCAGCGAGCCCACCCGGTGCGACAGAGTGGAAGAACCGTTGCCTCAAATTATACACCTTTTACAAACAAAAACATAGCAAAAGCATTAATATCACTTACAAGCCATCTCTTGAGCAAATAGGTGACCCTGGAGTTTATCCAAAATGTAAAGCTAATTGTGAACGGACCTGCTCTTTGAATTGCTCTTCCTTTTCTTCATAACTAGAGAGAGCAACTACTTCAACCTGTAACACAGAGAAAAACTCCATTACTTGATCCTAGCAAAACAAGAATGATACTAAGTTATTATCTAATGGTGAAGCAGACGTACATTGAAGAAATCACTAAGTGGAGTTTCTTTGTGTGCTTGAGGCTTGGGGACTGAATCCCAGATCTGCATTTAAGGACAAAATATAAGGGATTGAATAGTCAAACATAAAAGCTAAAGAATGATTCTTATTTTACCTTTTGAATGTCTTCCCTCAGCACTGGTTCTAAATTTTCCAATGGCGTCTGCAAAAAGTCATCCACAACTTACAACCCAGAACAAAATGATGAAGAAAAGAAAACACAAAATGCAAGCTACGGCTTAGTAGATGGTAAAACACAAATACATACATACCCGTGTTTTATCTCTAATGACAAACATCAAAGTCGTCTTCCGCGGACTAAACAACCTCATCATAACCTGAGCGTATGTAGCAGGAAAAGCAAATGGAGTTCAGACTTCGGATAAGAGATAACTCATCCTGATAAGAAGATGCAGAAACTTACCTGGAACACAGTCTTCAATAGAGGTTTATTTGCTGCTTGTTCTCGACCAATATCATGACACCACCTGCATTAGAAATCCGAGAACCAGTAAGATATAAGATGACAGAAAAAAATGGTCCTGCTATCTACGGAAGAAATAGCAGAGAACCCACTTACATGTTTATGAGAACGATGTCTGAGACAGCAAGTGCAAAAAGAGCACTCTGTTTCTCGAAAGCAGTATCATCCTGACAATCGAATACAAGGAAAATAAACGTAAGTAAGCCATTCTGCACCAACACATTCTCTATGTTGGCACTTCAAGAATTACACAGAGCATAAAGCCAAGTTTAGACTGTAATCAATACAAGTCATTCATAATCAGTGCAAAAGCCCAAAACAATATTATACCAACTAACAGTATGATACAATATAGTAAAAGAGCTAAATATGACAGGTACACACCTCTCCACGCTCTCTCCCATCGGTACCCTCTAAATCCATCACAACGGTGCAAGGCTCAATACCAGCGCATCTAGCAATCCAGATTCCCTTAGTCGTCTGAGACCTGGAAACAAAGGAATTTGAGAGGTTTAAAGAATCTTAAACTAGAACCTTAAGTATTCTTCCAACGATGTTTACAAAGAGCAGAACGTGCCTTCCTCTAAAAGCATCCATTTCTCTAAAGTTTGTCCCAAACAAATGATTCAAGAGCGTACTCTTCCCTGCAAATTCAACCAGAATGACGTCAGAAAAAAAATGGATCCAGAAGAAGCAAAAGCTTTAGCATTCAAAGGATTTTGAAACATACCACTACTTTGAGGACCCATGATTGAGACAACCGCATAGGAAAGACCACATTCTTCCAACTTAACCTCCTTGATAAAATGATCAACCCCAGCAACATTAAAGGTACCATCTCCATCAATAAGCTGCGTAGAGCAAGCGGCATCTGCATTTTTACAACACAATAAAAGAAGAAATCAAATAAGCACACACACTGTACACCTAATCCCACTGAACAAAGCAAGATCTTCCTTAACAACTGAGATCTGAAATTTAGTCTTTGCTACTCAACAGCAAACGTCAAAATCAAAACTTTTACTTTTTTTCTTTAAACCCAGAATCCTTAATTGCATTTTCCCTCATCACTGTTGAAAACCCTAGCCATGAAATCAGATTTCTAATAGTAATCAATCAAATCTAGCTTCGATATACTCATTGACACTCATCTGCTTCCAAAAAGAACACAGAATAACTAAAATCATCTAAAATAGATATAGATCACAAACCCTAATCACAAAGCTAACAACGAAACGAGTAATGATTGGGTCAAAAAAAAAACACAACTGATCAGATCAGATCAAAAGGCAAAGAAGAAAACGGATCAACGAGATCAGGAAAAAACATTTAAGAGCAGAGAAGAAAGGAGATGAGTGTATCAAAATACCCATTATCGCCCAATAGAGTGATGAATGAGAGACAGAGATCTCAAGAGGGGAAGCTCTCGAGCTTTTATGATGATGCACCGCTCTGTTTGCTTAAGACGACTCTGGTTCTGGTAAGGCTTTTTTCTATTTGACAAAAGAATAATGCCAAAAAGTATTATTATTGTTTTATTTCTTTTCTTTTTTTTCAGTACTGATTTGAGTGTAATTTTTTCACCAACAACATTGATCAAGTATATGACTTAACTACTACTCCTTCCATTTTATTTTAACTGTTATTTTACATTTATATACACAGAATTACATTTAAATTTATATATTTTGAAATAATATCATTAACTATATATCTAATGATATTTTCATTAATAAAAAATATATAGAATCATGCATATAAGATTAACGATTTTTATATTAATATACTAAAATAATATTTTTTTGTAATAAATGTTTATTCTACATTGACACTTTTTATGAAATGGAAGGACTAATGAAAACTATTTGGCTCGAAATAACTCTTTTTCTTGAATCAATATTGTACAATACTGTATTAATAGGTATTCTTAGTTCATATGTAAGGAAATAACAATTTTCAGGTAAACTTTTTCACCAAAGACATTATGAAATACTCATTGCATAGGCCGACGGTAAAGAGAAATTGGGTCCCATGTGGGGGTCTATACATCGATGCTTGGCTGGACAATAATGGGTCCCACATAAAAGCCCAATTTTTAGTTGGGATCCACATCGCCGCCTCCTCACCTTTCCTAAAGTTTGGACGGTGTCATCGGCTCCGGCACACCGACACGTGGAATCCGAATTACGCTTCGTTGACCATCACAATTTACAAGGACATGACTTCTTCACTGGAAAGATAATCAAATCAAATAATTATAGCCTTATAGATACCAAAATTATATGAGGCCCAAAACAACTAATTAAAGGCTATATCTAGGCCCAACTAAATCGTCTTACCCGTCTAGCCTGATGATCTCCATGAACACTGTAGTTTTTTTTGTAGACGATGATACTCTTGTTAATGCTTATTCTCTGTTACATGAAGAAGTTAATGCCGATTTTTCTCATATGATATTTTGAAAATCATAAAACGACATCGTTTGATCAATCTGTTAATTTACTAAATTGGGCCTCAGGCCCAAAGCCCAGTTACATTTCGTCATTCTCGTACATTTTCAAAGAGAGAGCTTTCAGTCTCAGGGGGAAGCAATCGCAAAATCTCGGAGAAGAAATGGCGGCCAAAACCCTAATCAGGTCGGGAGCTTTACTGATGAATCGGTTCCTCTCGAAGCCAACGACGAATCTCGTACAGAACAATCTCAGAGCGATTCAGCAGATCGCTCCTCAGCGACAAGAACTCCCACCGTATTTTCCCTCGTCGTTTTCGAATTTACAAAGCTCGCTCCATCCACGCCTTAACGACAAAGTTACGCTTCAGGAGCTAACGCAACGTGGTTTTCTCCACCCATCTGGTCTTCCTTCACTCGAGTTCTTCTTACCAGAAGGTACTTGTTTGTGTCTCTTACCTTCATTTGAGTGCATCTCGAGTCAGTAGCTAGAATTGGTAATTTGATCGTTGAAGGAATCAGAAAGTGCTTACCCAATAGAAACCAAATTGAAAGTATTAAACTTTAGGTTTACCCAATAGAAACCAAATTGAAAGTGTTAAACTTTAGGTTGACCCAATTGAAACAAGATTGAAAGTATTAAAACTTTAGGTTTACCCAATAGACATAAGATTGAAAGTATTAAACTTTAGGTTTACCCAATAGACATAAGATTGAAAGTGTTAAACTTTAGGTTTACCCAATAGACACAAGATTGAAAGTTTTAAACTTTAGGTTTACCCAATAGAAACAAGATTGAAAGTATTAAACTTTAGGGTTACTCAATAGAAACAAGATTGAAAGTATTAAACTTTAGATGGGTTTAGTCTTGTTATTACCCGTTTGATGCTAGTGGGAGTTCTGGGCTATGGTGAGAGTTATAAAGGTGCTTGTAGTTGTAGGGAGGGTGAAGAATCTAGCTATGCTCTGTGTTTGAGTTGTGCATGTAATGAAGCTATTAGAATGTTCCAGCTTTTTAGTCTATTGTTTGTTTGTACTTTGCAAAGTTGAACACTTTGTTGTGCTCTGCTTGATGTATTTGTATTTGGTGATGTAGTTGATCCTTCAAGTGAACCGTTGCTTTTATTTCCTAAGAGGACATTCCAACCTAGCACCATCAGGCGTAAACGGAACCATGGATTCTTTGCTCGGTATGTTTGGTTCTGTTCCTCAGCAAAATGTAGTTAATCAAAACCTCTTATTCTTTAATGTAGTAGTTAAGAGGAATGTGTTGTTTAGCATTAGTAGAAAGTAAGGAGAAAAGTCTATGTTTGTACATGGTGTTTTTGAGTGATTTATGTTTTACTTACTCGACTAGTGAATGTATTAATGTGAACAGCAAAGCAACCAAAGGTGGACGGAGAGTCATAGCTCGAAGGATAGCCAAAGGGCGTCACAGAGTCACGGCTTAGAATCTCTGTGGATCTCCGGTTATCGAGTAGGCCGGTTAAGTCTCTCTTTTTGTGTCCTTTCAGGCTAGAAAAATCTGAATCTTTGATCTCAGAAATAATTTGGATATATTAGTATCCATTTTTTTATGTTTTGTTGAATCTTGGAAACGAGTTATAATTTTTAAAGATCTCAGCGTGTTTTTTCTTTTTTTTTGTGGACAACCTTAACTCCTTTTTAGTGTTTGTTATTAAGGAATCTTTTCCTGCATATGCTGACAGATTATCACTGCTTTACTAACGAACAAATGTTAATGGTAATAATTGTAGTTTTTCGCAATAAAATAATATTTTAAAATGACCAAAAAACAATCTCACAGTTTAGTGTAGGGCTGGGCATTTTATCTGTTATATTTGATTCGATTCGTTATTCGTTTCGATTCGATCCGAAAATTCCGGATATCCGTAAACTTTTGAATCGAAGCAAATACTAAAATTCAATATCCGTCAAAATCGAAGCAAATCACAAATATTAAAATTTTGGAAAGCGGATATCCGATCCGATCCGTAAATATATAAATATGTGTATATTTTGATTATATTTAAAATTTTAAATGTATAAATTTGTATAATTATTATTCTAGCACATGATTTTGAACAATTCTACTCAAATTATTACTTATATAAAAGTATTACATAAAAAGAGAGAGAAGAAGCAATAAGCGACAAACAACAAAACAAAGATGAAGACAGTAATTTCCATTTTCTGATACAGAGGCTAAAACAAACTGACCATATACAAACACAATGTGTACGTAGGTGACGAGATAGAGATCGTACATCCTCCATATACGTGCTTTGTGATTAGTACTTGCTTACATACATATGTGTATTTGTATTTGTAGGTGTTCATTAATTTTGTTTAACGTAGGACCAACCTTTTCCCACCATTCAGTCGACTATAACTATAACCTTAAAACAAAATAAAAAAGTAACCTGAAGAACAAGAACCCTTTATGATCCTCCCTCCCATTATACAAAAACAATGCAATATTATAAATGTATTAAATGTAACAATCACAAATTCTTCTACTATGTAGTATAAAATATATTATATGCAAAAGACATTGCAACACATGTGGCTGATTATTTTAGTTCTCTCTTCCCTTATATATAGATAAAAACGTACGTATGTCTACGTACCCATGTCTAGGAATCCCATGTTGGAGTAGGGTTTGCTTAAGTGATGACGTACTGCCCACAAGTGATTGGCGATAATGAGGATGATGATGATGATGATGATGATATGATGATGTGATTGATGTGTGAGTCCACTCGATTATGATGATCACCAGGCATTTGCAAGTTGTAAGTGTTGGGGATCAGAAGGCCATGGTATTGTGAAACTGGCGAGGAGGAAAATACTTTACCTTCAAGAACTTGTCCACATAATAACTTCGTGGCCACCAATGAAATGCTCCGAGGATCATCATGATGACCACCATCGTTGTATGGTGTTACAAACACGTTGAGTTCATTAGCATCATCGTAATCTTGAAGGGTTTCTTGAAAAGTGGAAATGGTACTCGCTGGGAGATCTGGTAGTGATGGCAACTGGGAATCATTATCATAAATGTCGAGGTTGTTGTCTTGATGAGATTGGTTTGTGTTGGTAGTTGATAAAAACTTGAAATCTCCTTCTCTAGAGGTTGGGAACATCAATGGGGCCATAACTTGAGGAGAAAGGAGAGAGAGGTGACTTGGAGTGATGAAATTAGGGTTAGTGTTTGTGATGATATTTGACATGAATCTTGAACCTTCATCGTCTCCATTAGTAGTATTGAATCCGTTGTGATAAGGAAGGTTAGTGAGCAAACTCGCCATTGAGGAGATATGATGATGAAGATTGTGACCATGATAATGGTGAGACATGAGCTTCTTTTTTATGCTTGAGTTCCAGAAATTCTTGACCTCGTTATCTGTTCTTCCAGGTAGATGTTTAGCAATCTGAGCCCATCTGTCAAAAATCCATAACATAAAAATAAAAAACGATTATAAAAGTAATTAATTCACTTTTGATGAAATTTCAGTTTAATATATAGACTAGGATAAGACCCGCGCCTTGCGCGGGATGAAGCTATTATTTTTATTATGTTTTGAAAAATGAAACAATAGTTCGGTTTCATTCGGATTATAGGTGCTCAATCCGGATATCGGGTTTCGGTTCGGCTCAATTTTTTGTCCGATTTTTTGGTATTTCGATCATTAAAATATAACTACTATTCTAAATCTATATGTACT
>CAKOAT010151376.1:53220-67239 GCA_932364175.1 Eruca vesicaria subsp. sativa
TTTTACATATACACTTGCCTTTACCATTAAGTATGTACTTGGTCACAAAGTAATTTCCATTTTACATATACACTTCCATAAATTAAAAGGAATGAAGTTATTATAGTTAATATATGCAAATCGTTATCAAATCGTATATTTTTCTTTTCTTCCATTACATGCGTGCGATATATATAAATATATAAACTATGTTACATGCATTATATGCGTCTCTAATTATTTTTCCCTAACAAATTTCAATTGAACCTAAAGCTGCCACGTCAGTTTAATTGGTATGCTAATTGATTGACAACTAAGCAAGGTTACTTTTTAATTAATACAAACTTGAGGTTACATCTTTTCAAATGTTTCTCAATTAATATATAGGGGATATCACATACAGGTGTAACGTTACCTATTACCAAGAAGCCTATGAAGCTCAATGATAAGAGCAGCTTCTTGAGAAGAGAAACTTCCACGTTTAAGATCAGGTCTTAAATAATTTATCCATCTTAATCTACAACTCTTTCCACATCTCTGCAAACCTGAATATTAACACAAACAAATAGATCAAAATCTAAAAGACAGACTTTTATCAGTAGATAATTCAAGAAACAAAACAAATATATATTTATGCCTGCATGCTTGGGTACAGAGCTCCAGCATCCATGGCCATATGTGTTGATGTAGTTGATGAGCTTTTGGTCTTCTTCCGGTGACCAAAGCCCTCTCTTCACCTTTTGCTTGTCGCAGCACGAGTGATGGCCCATCTCTCTATTTCAATAGTATTTTCTCTCTCTCTCTCATTCACTCTAAGAATGTTATTAGTACGATGTTGAAGAGCTAAAATCTTATAATATTGTGGAGAGTTGGGGAGGGGGATTATACACACAATTAAAATGAGAAATAAATGACGGCTGCATAAAACTTCACATTATTTTATTACAATTTTAGTACCACCTAATTATGTGGACCCAGTTTTTTTCCCTTTTTGAATTTCAAACAATGTAATTATCTCTAATTTAAATTGCCAATAGTTTGGAACTTTTGTAGCAACTACCACAAAATATAATTTTATTTAGGTGGTTTTGTAGCACACTGAATACGAAAGTGGTCAGTGTGTTCTTTTAGGGTTTTGTGTTTATAAAAGGTTCAAAGGCTAAAAAGCTGAAGTCTCTTCTCAGTGAGAGCATGTGTGGCTTATTAGAGCATCTACATTTGTGAACCGGGTATGGGGTTCACAAAAGTAATTTTTTAATATTTTTTTTTTATTTTTTTCTGTTTACTTTTTTCTAAAAAAAAAAAAAAAAATTAACAGGCCAATCGTGGGCCGCCACGTGCCGTGGGGCCCACGAAAAAGGCAGTGAACCGGTTCACTCTATAGAACCTTTGTGACTCGAGTTCACCAACTTTTCATTATTTTATTACTTTCTTTTCTCGAAAAACGTTTGAACTCCACCCACAATACTCTGATGTGGGTGCTCTTACAGCATCATGGCCATTGGCTTCTTCTAGACAGAGACGCGTTGCTCACGCAGACGGACAGGTCCTACACCTAATAAACTAATTCATGAAATATGTAGAACATTGGGGCCTCTTTTTATAGAAAAAGTAACATCGGATATTCATACCATTCAGAAACGGAGTACAATTAATACTAGATTTTGACCCGCGCTTGAAAGCGCAGAAATTTTTTATGATTAAAAATTTATATAATTAGGTTTTGTCTTAGTTTAAATATATTTTGGTATAAAATCAATTCACCAAAGTTTGTGGTGATGATTGTTTTTCATTAGTTTTATTTTCTAATTTTAGATTTTTTAAAAAAATTTTGGTTTTTAGTTTTAAGTTTATATTTTTGATTTTCAGGTTTTGGTTTGAGTTTTTTAATTTTTAGACCCGCTTAGTTAGTTTGAACTTATATTACCAACAAACAAATCTCAAATAATCAAACATCTAATTTAAAGCTGAAAATATGACAAATTTTTTTAAAACTTTTTTGCAATAGTTTATTTTGTAAATAAACAAAAGCAAAAAATATAACATGCATTTTCAGCTTTTGGTTTTAATTTTAGTTTTTAGAGTTAGTATTTGGTTTTGCTTTACATATTTTTTTTAAATCTATAAATTATTTAAGAAAAATAAAACAATAAATTATTTAAAATTTACCATTGAAATTTATCAAAAAAGTGATGGTTATTTAAAATAAAAAATACATCAACATCTTTTAAAGTATATGATTTAAATAAATGATTAATAATAGATAATTTTGTTTTGTTAAAAATATTAAATTTTGGGCCTGTAAATAATAATTGATTTTTTGATCTAGTAAGGTGGAAAGTTTATTCAATATTTTTTGGAATTTTTGTTAATACTAAGCCCAAAAACCAAACCATATAATTTGTTTTAAAAACAAAAGAAAGCCCAAGACTATATCCCATAAATAACCACCGGTTTAATTTAAGTAATACGGTTCAATTAACTATATGCTTTGTATTATTTGTAACACTCTAGAAAGGGTCCAAAGTTAAATGACAACTTTTATTGGTAGATAAAAAGAATGACTCTATTTTAATAGAGTAGATAATTAATATTGTAGTTAGATTTTTCTCATATGGTTCCTAAATTAACATATTGTATGAATAAATAATATTATTTTAAACATACTTATACTTTAAAATTTAACTTAGTTTTTTATAAAATTATTTTTTATTTAAAAAAGTTTTTTAAAAATATAATTTTTTATATTATTAGATAAATAAATAAATTATATTAAATTATATTAAATTAGATTTGAAACTTTATATATTCTATTGAAATATTCTACCTAAGAAAGTATTAGGGGACTTGATAATGCTCTACCAATTAAGTCATATGACACTCCGTTTATTTTTTATCACTCGAACACTAAAAAGTAAAAAGATATATGAACCGGATCCAATATTTTAAGTTTTGATCTACAATTATAATTACAGTTTTTTATGATCCTACGTATAAATAATTATAGAAAAAATCCAAAATTCCAAATATATATAAAATAATCATATGTAAATTTTAAATTTGTCAATACAAAAATTTTAATTACATACATTCACCTTGCGCAAATCGCAAGTCTTATCCTAACACATATGCATTTTGTTAGTTCACAGTTATGAGTTATAACTTTTTTTAAAACAATTGAATGTGAATTACAATAATCATATAAACTGCATAATTAAATTTAATTGTTTCTTATGTGTGAATAGTTGTAACAATCTATAAATGTGGAACATAGAGAGTGCAAATTAGGTAAAATCATAAATTCATTATAACTATTTCAACCAACTGAGAAGAACGAAGATTTATTATTTGGCCTTCTTGCGAATATTAGAGTACAACCAAAGCATTACAATTTGTAGATAAAAATATAAAAAATGCATAGAGTCTAATTGGTGACTATCATAGAAACATTAAGAAAGAGTAGAAAAAAAAGTAGAAGAATAAAATTATAAAAATGAAAAGAAAAATTATTTTTTATTAATTTTGGTGAGAAATAAATTTGTTCTATATTCCTCTAAAATACAATGAATAAAAGGAATAGAAAGAAAAATATTCCTTATAAATGGTAAAATAAATTAGACAGATAAAGAATGCATTATTCCCTTTCATTTTTTGGTCACCAGTTAGACCCATTGAATAATTGTAACGACTCGAGTTTCTATTTCGAAAATTGTTAACTGGCTAAGGTTCATATTCATCCCCAAAACTCAAATATTTGCTTATAAATATAAAGGTCCAGCCCACCAATTCTTGTTTGCAAAAAATTAGAGAGAGAGTAAGAAGAGATAGAGAGATAGAGAGGAAAGCCGTCGGTAAGTCTCCGCCGTCGCCGGTGACTCGGCCAACTCGGCCGAGTCAATTCAGCGAGTCAACTCGGTGACTCGGTAAACTGGTTAGTTGACTGGTTTGACCAGATTTAAATTAATTGCGATTGGTTAGGGTAAACCGGATGGTTAAAATCAATTAGAAATCGGTTAGAGTTAAAGTTAAACTGGTTAATTTAATTAATTGATTTTGGTTAGAATAAACTGGATGGTCCAATTGAAATCGAATCCGGTTAAGGAAAAGTGACTGGTTCAATTCGATTTCAATCTGGTCAAGATTTGACCGGCTTGGGTTAGAGTTGACCGGATTGACCTTTAACCAGCGGGTTGACTTTTCCGTAGACACCCGTTTTTGACCGTTTGAAGATCGTTCTGACTTGAAATTTCAATTTGATTTCAGATTTGGAATCTATTTGAGCAGCTGGAATCATATATACCACTTTTTAATTTGCTAAGGTGAGGGTCTACTCTCAAACTTCTTGTACAAGACTTATGACCTCGAATAAGTATAGTTTATTTCTAATGTGTTACGTCTCTGTGAAGTAAATCTGTTTTAAGGTCTGATTGGTGTCTACTTGTTTAGGTTTATAATTCTTTTCATTAACCGAAATTAGGATGTCAGATAGTTCAACATTGATTGCTTCGCTTAATGTAAATCATGTAGTTAGAATTGTTTGGCCAAATACAGAGACGGACTTCTATATGCCGGATTGTATGAGCAGTTATGGCCAGCTATAGGCGACCGTCTGGACCGTAACCTGGAAGTGTCGATAAATCGTCTACGGACAGTGTCCGAGCACTATCTCGAGTTATTGTAGCCCAGGTGTGGGTAGTATACTTTATATCATTTTTGTTTACTTTTTATTATTAAAATAAGTTACACAAATACACTAATCATATGATAAAAATTTATACTTTTTTATATATGTTGTATTTTGAAATTTTCAAAACGAGTATAAATTACTAAAACTGTTAAAAATCTCAGATAAACTTTTGTGATCAAGGTCTAAATTTTATTCTATAATAAGATACAATGATTATAAAATCATATAAATAAATCATTTTATTTTAATAGGTGTGATGTTTTAATTTATATATATGTGTGTGTGTGTGTGTGTGTGTGTGTGCGTGTGTATCTCATATCCTAATAAATAATTTTATTTTAAACATAATTATTATTTAAAATTTAACTTAATTTAAAAAGGAATATTTTTATTTAAAAGTAATTTTTAAAACTATTATTTTCTGATATTATTAGACAAATAAATAAATTATATTAAATTAGTTTTGAAAATTATATATTTTAAATGCGAATATTCTACCAATTATTTTTTAAGAAAGCATTAGGGAACTTGATAATGTTTTACCAATTAAGTCAGCTGACACTCTATTTATTTTTCATTTCTCGAACACTGAAAGGTGGAAAGATATATGAACCGGACCCATTAAATTATAACTTTTGATCTACAGTTCTAATTACAATTGTTTCTGATCCTATGTATAGATAATTATATAAAAATTCCAAAATTTCAGATACATATAAAAACAATTATATGTAATTTTTAAATTTATAAATACTAAAATCTTATATTTTAATTACATACATTTACTCTGAGTAAATCACAAGTCTTCTCTTAGTGTTTGTTATTCAGTCAGCAATTCAAAAGTTATTTATAATAGGTAGCATCTGCATAAAATAGCATTGCCAACAAAGGAAGCAAACTTTAAATTTTGACATAAAGGGCTCGATTGCTAATTTGACTTAAGAGTTGATGTCCCTCTCACTACATGTTAACAGCTTTCCCAACGTGGATATATGTTAATTTAAACACACACAAAAATGAAAAAAGTGAATATGTCTCTTTATACTTTTTTTTTTACGTTTAGCAAGTTACTGTATTCGCCAGTTACTATAAGAAGCCAGTCTGTTATATCTATATTAAAAAAATCGTCATATATCAAGTTAATTAGATGTTTTTATGTACCATGTGGAGTAAGATTTTCTTTAAACCTAAATTATATTTGATAACAAATTTTATTAGTATTACTGATTTATTATTTCTTACTAATATTAAAATATAGATTTTATTTAGTTAAACATTAAATTAAGATAAAATAATTTTGTTTATCTAAAATTATATTTAAGAATATATATGTATATACTTAAATTTTTAAGCTTAGATAGATTTTTCTATCTATTTATATTGCTTAAATATATTCAGTTAATGTGAATAAATTAATAAAAGTGATATGAAATTGTATAATTATCAAAAATTTAAATTAAACAGTATTTACAAAATTTGTAGATATATATATATATAAGAAAAAAATGATTTTACGATTAGAATTTAAAAAATTTGTAGCAGTTTTTGAAAAATTTAATAATACAAATTGTTTTATATAAAAAATAAAATCGAATAATATTTAGAAATTTGTAATGTTATATTTGAATATATTTATTTTAAAGATGATGTATGAGTTATTAGCATATTTATATTTTTTTACCATAAAAATATCAACATTAAATGTAAAGTATGTGTTATTACCGTATTTAACAAGTTTACCAAAAATATAAATCGATTTTAAATGTAACTATCCATGTCATATTTTTGTGATAAGTCATGTCATCAATTTTAGTACTCATGTCTTTTCTTTTTGTGAAACGGATTATAGAGATGACATGTGGCAAAATCACTTCACAAATAATATATATGAGATTGATTTGCTTATAACAGTCACGGTTTAACAACATCATAGTAGTGTTCAATCCGGTAAAACCGAATCAATTAAAACCGACCTGAAATAGATAAAATGGTTTGGATTTGGTAATACCGAATAAATCGAATGAATGTTAATTTTAAGAAACCGCGGTATATGGATATGCTTACCGATTAAATCAATTAATTTAAAGAAAACAATTAATTAAAATATATTAGTATAGTTAAATGTAAAGTTTATAATAAATTAGTAGTATATACATGATTATTTATTAATATGATATTCATGTTTAGAACACTGATTTTATTAAATTTTTCCTTTCTAAGTTTAATTTGTTTTTATCATTTTTATCAAATTAAATAAAAAATCTTTTATTAGTAAATATGTGTGCTAAAATATAGTTGTTTAATAATATTATGTTATTAATATGTTTATTATTTTAATTTTTAATAGTAAAAATGAAAAATAAGTTACTCTATTTTAAAGTTAAAGTACGGAAAATATATTATGCTTTAATAAATTTGATTTTTAATCATATAAACAAATATTTGTCATTAAAAATAAATCGTTTTGGTATAAAATTGAATATATCAAAATTTATTAGTATAAAAGAACCAAACCAAAGTAGATATGATATTAATATAACATGTAATTTTTGTAAATCGTGATAACAAAAAATAAAATAAAAACAAACTAAAATCGAGCCAAAACTGAACTAATATCCAGATTGAATATCTCTATGAATATCACTTTTTTGTCATCAACAACATCACTTTTTTGTCATCACTTTGTGGGGAGAACAGTAAGCAAGCTCAGAGCATCTCCAACCCCACTCCATATTTTACTGCAAAATGGAGTGGAGAATGGAGTAATGAAGAAACAAAAATCTCATTACTCCATATTTGGAGTAATCACTTTTTTGTTTCTTCATCACTCCATTTCCCACTCCATTTTGGAGTAAATTATGGAATGGGGTTGGAAATGCTCTGAATCTACACGTAACACATGTGTTAGCTTTGAAAACAGTATTTTTCCATTCTGCCAGTATAGGTTATTATTGGAGTGGGGAAAAGTATCAATAAATTTTGATTTGATCGTTATTTGTTTCAATTCATACTAAAACTTTAGAATATCCATAACTCTAAAAATTAAATCAAAATTTAAAATACAATATTCATAGAAATCAAAGTAAATCAAAAATATTAATATTTTTAGGAATGGATATATGATCTGTTATATACAGATATATACATACATTTAAAAGCTGGGTCAGCCTTAGCCTAGTGGCTAAGTGGTACCCAAGGCACCGGGGTTCGACTCCGCCTTCAGGGATTCTTGGGTGAGATTTTCCCACGTGACAAAAAAAAAATACATACATTTAAAGAATTTTATATATAAGTTATATAAATAATATTTTATATAAGTTTTATAATATTTTTATTTGTTAAATTTATTATATTAGTTATTATAATCTTAAAATTAAAATACATTTTCTTTTTGTAATAAATATTATTATATTATATTATTTTAGATTTTTATTTATACAGACTAAATTGGATATCCAAAACACATAATATCACTATGACTATAGATAAAATTGAATTAGATGATTGATTATTAAGACGAAATAGATCGGATCACAAATATCACCCAAAACTCAAATATTGGATCCGTAACCATACCTAATTATTATAATATAAATTATTGACGTTCAATTCTTCATCTTTGTGTAAAATCGATTATTATAATAAAATTATTAACGTTCATATTCTGTAACATGATGTGGAATGCCGTATGTCATAATCGTCCACACATATCTTCAGGCGTATACATTTCAACAAAAAATATGTCTAATAAAATAATGTTTTCTTTATTTTTATTTTTTTGTCAAAATGTTTTCTTTATAAGTGGTCGTTTTTTTGAGTTATGTAGTTTTTTTTTAATTAAACAAATTCGCATAAACTTTGTAAATCAAACAGATAGATGCACATCTATACATCCAAATACTTATAAAAATACGTATAAGATCTAGAAACCAAACCTTCAGTTCTAGACCCATGCTCCATACTTAAACTATTAGCCCTAAAAAATTCTAAAGAAATAGTTCGTTTATTATTTTTTCCAAGGTAGCATAGAGTAGAAATATTAGCACTTTTTACTAAAATTAACAGTTACTAAAATATACGTAACTAATTCACCTTTTTGTTAAAACTTACGTCACTAACACAGAATTTACCTTTTTAAATATGAAACTATCGGCGATTAAAGATTAACGCCATAACTCGTGTCTAGCAGCATTTTAAAAACATGTTTCTGGTTTGTCATATTACATGCAACTTTTGTAAGAAAACTTGAAGTGATTAAGATTTGACGTTTTCTTGTTTGTACTTTTGACTTATGTTGTCGATTGTTGCTTATTTCTTCCACAAAGAAGTTCAGCATTCAAAAACTGTAATGAGAGCAGATGATCATTAAGTTTACAAAACAGACACAAACTCTGATGCATGTAGATAGTTAAGGAATATGACCCTTCAGGAACAACGAAACTAGCTCGATAGGCCAATGATATATGTCCCTCTTGATCGCCTGTGAGGACTTTCGTTGCTCGAGAAGCTGAACTAATTAAGTGGCAACATGAGACTCCCAGTGTTATCAAAATTTCTTATTTCATAAACTATATCCCAGCGTTTTTTTTTTTTTTTTTGATAAAGTATATCCCAGCGTATTTACCGTAGATATTATGATATTTATTATATGTAATGTTCTATTTGATATTTATCTACATGTGGAAACTGAAAGAATCAGTTTCTTTTTTTGCTTAACCACCAAACTTTTTCACAACTTTATCTTTCAAAAGTTTACTTAAGCGAGGTACACGCAAATTACTGGTTGCCATATTGACGCACTTGCACTGTATCTAGTTTCCTCTTTCTTTCACTAATCAACAGTAAACGGAACAAATTCTTCTAAAATTTAATCAGTCATTGACAAAGCAAATTGATTAAAGGGAAAATACGCCTGAACAAGCGGGATCACAAATATTAGTTTCCCAGTTACCATGATTAATTTAATCAAGTGCTCCCTATTGATAAATTCTGTTCAATGTTTAGTCCACTTTTTATTGTTCAGAGTAATGATCATAGACTAATTTCATTTATCTTATCTATCTTACATTCTTACTAACACATACCGTATGAATAAATCCTAATATATGTGTATATAACAGGGCATCGCAGTATTAATGTTTCATAGAACATACTAGTTATTATGCTTAGATTAACACCCTAATAATACAAAGCTGAAATGATTAACATTTCAGAATAGAAAATAAAAGCAATTTGTTAAGTCAAAAACTAATGGTAGTATGAATTTATTGCTACCGAAGCAATAGGCCCAAACATAAGATTCTTTTGATTTTGCCTTCGATGCCATATGCAACCAATAAAGAGCTTTAACAGTTTTGTTTCTGTTTTTGATGAGCCATCAAAGGACACTAACTTTCTAAACACTTCGGCTTTTGGCTTCTAGAGAAACATACTTTCTTTTTATTCCAACAAGATAAATTAAATTATCTCGGAGCATGTCTTCTCCAACAGTATTTATATTATTAAAACTGAATTATTTTTTGAAAAACAACCATTATTTCACTCTAATAATTACAACTTATATCACTATATTTAATAGGTATTATTAACTAATTAATTATAAATTATTTATTTTGTTAGATTATTTTATAATAAAACTTACCATTATTTTCTAACCAAACTTATCATTATTCTCTAAACAAAATATTCTCTAATTAATTTTTATAATAAAATTAAACAGATTTATTTTAAATATAACAAATAAACTTTAAATATTGTATATTCATGTATATTATTATTCCATTTCACATACACAATATACTATAAATATTTTATTAAAACATATAAAGTTATTTTCAAGTATGTGTTAAATAATTTGATGACTGATATTATTCACACATATATAATTGATAAGAGCACAAAAATTAATTCTAATTTAATTTTTTTTCCTCAAAATAAACATAAAGAAAATTTATTGGGCTTATAGGAAATTTAAAGACCTATCTATCTATTTTATTAAAATAAAAGTGATTTTTTTTACATAAAATATTTTATTATGGAAAGATATATTTATGAATATACAAACATACTAATTGGTGTTATAATATATAAATAGATACATAAAGATGTTAATGTAATCAAAAATCACTAATTGACGAATATGTGATATAACATATCATTTTTATTGGGTTAGTATCTAATCACGATATAAACAACCAACAATTTACAGAAATTAAAATCGTTATCTATCATAAATCATGTATACTACAAATCAAAACAAACATCCATGAATGCATATCTATATGTTAACAATTCCATATATGTATTCTATTAAAATAAACTCTCATGCATGTGCACAATAAAGCTCTAGTTACTAATTACTTCGACATACAAAAAATATTCAAATGTTTCCACGTCGAAATTTCAAATTATCACATTGTTAATATAGAAAGAGTGAAGATTTAGGGAATAATTGGTTGGAACTGTAGAAACTTTCTAGATAACCAAAATTTAGTCTAGAGACATATACGTTAACCAATCAAGTTTTTCTTTTTTAAAAAAAAAAATCTACAGTAAAAATATCTCTAAAATTTTTAAAAATGGCTGTGAAGAATTTTTTTCTAGAAGAAAAAAATGTTTTACAAAACTATAACAAAAAAAAACTACAGCAAATAAATCTACAGTTTAAATTCTACAGCGAAAAAATGTAAAACTACATCTCATTCCAATCACCCGCTAATATACAATACACATGATACTTCAAAACATGAGATATTTCCATGCATAGTACACTCGACATTTTCATGGTATGAAAGTAAAACACAAAGTAATTATAATTTTGTACTTCTTTTCAAATTGTGATACTTTGATACTTTCAACAACGACAAGATGTATCATGTTTATGTATGTTTTAAAAAATTTATGAACCGAAAATCCAAAAGGTGCTATTCCTTACCATTTGTAGTTAACATTATTATTTATTATCGTCATTTCCTCTTATTGATCCAACTATATTGGTCTCAAAAGGATCTTTATGGTGCTTCCTCTATCAATGCAATCTTATGCAATAGTTTTTACATTAGAAGCGGCAAATAATATTAAGCTAAAAATTGCTATATATAAACATATATGGCTATCGCCTATCGGTGCTTATATAAATAAACGTAGTATCTTAATAATATCAATGATTTAAGTCGAAATGTTTAAGATCATGATGTTTATATTCGTTTCCTTGCATATTATGAATCAGAAGTAGATGTGTAGGTAGTCAAACAGTTTTTTACGGGTAGATCTGCCAACTATTTTTGTGTTTCCATCAAACAAGTCAATAGTTATCAAAAACGAAACTCGAGACCTCAGCTGTCTTGGCATTGTTGTGAGTTATAGAAGCACACTTGAAGATAACGAAACACTAAAATGGCAATAAGTTCAACTCTTTTGAAGTGAACTTTGGTTATATGCGGAAACTTCCCTGACTTTCATAATTTGACATATATTTTCTTGGTGGTTCTGAAACTGACCTCTTAACAAATTCACTCGATCCCATCTCCTTTGATCCACATATCTTAACATTATAAAAACACGTATATGTATTTTATAGGTCTTTTGTACTTCTGTTTTTTTTTACTTTTTATCTTTTGTACTTAAAAAAACGTTATTGCAAATTCGTAATATAACAAGGTGATTAATGTTTGTGCAATATACCATAAAATGGGTATTTGTGATGGTAGTTTCAGCAGCCATTTGCAGGATTAAGTTCTGTAAAATGAAGATAAAAAACCCACAAATATAATAGAAAATGAGGGTGATATTAGTTAGATGTTGAATTTTACTTGTAGTGGCTATATAGGTTGAACATCATTAAACCATTTTTTTTAACAACAAAAACATCATTAAACCATCGTATACGAGTTATTGTATAATCATGTACGTATCAATGAATCCATTTAGCTCGATTAATCGGTATTTCCATTTTTCATTTATATATGCACACCGCACACGTGTATACATTGTTGGAAAAAATAAATTGTATAAGAACATGAAAGTTTGTTGGACATGCATATTATAAAAGCTTCGAGACAGACAAGAATTAAGGAAGCTCTCGTCATATTTTCACCATAATTTGGTTCAACGTTCACTTTCATAGTTTGGGATAGCAACTACATGATTCTCTCTAGAATATCAAACGGTCATCATATCCATATCCAGTATGACATTACTTCGAGAGATTTTACGAACGAACTTGATGAATTCAATATAAATTGTGGAAACATGATTTAGTGGGAACTGGATCCTAATTACTCACATGTTAAAAAATTAAATATTGAAGAGATACTTCAGTAATTAACCTAATGGTCCTAATCGTTACAGGCAGATCGTGATCAAATGTATATAGAAGACTGAATTTACTCAGATAGCATATACTCCACGAGAGATATACTATAGTTGATAAAGGATAGTAATTGTTGACACATATATGCTTAAACCATAATTTATTCATTTTGGGCTGACATTTTCTTGTCCTACACTCTTAACATTTTCCCTCGGACTAAAAATAACGAGTTGTAAAATCCCAAACATTCAAATAGCTGTGAAAACAAAACCAGAAACTTGCTCTTTTTTTTTATCAAAAGAAAAGCAAGACTTGATAGATTGGTAAGTAAATAAATTCATCTGTTCCATAAGAAACAAGTAACAACCTTCCTATATTCTAGGCATTAGACCTCAAAACCCTCTAAAATCTCACAAGCTTCTTATTTCTTCTGCTCCCTCTTCTTTCACTTTCTCTTATTCAAGCCTCTATATACATCACTGTAGCTAGACACCATTATAAGTGAGAGAGAAAAATAAAGTGGTGTCGTATGTGGTAAGAATGGTGATGATACAAATAGTGAGGTGGGTGTACTAATTAAGCAGGCCTATAGCTTCCAAATTTCCAATCACGTTTCTTTTCATCCAGGTTTAATTTTTATATGCTCTCGGAATATAATAATCAAACAATTACTATGTCTGCATGTATATCATGATAAGAAGACATGTGGATATGTAAATGTGAAGGATGGACTTCTCTGTTTAGTTTCTGTTAGCAAAACTAGGATTAGGTTGATTTTATAGTTGTTCTTTACTGAATCACATTTTTTTCCTGGATATAATTAAGCAAAGTCAAACTCGAAACTGTTGAGAAATGGTGGTTGGGACATATCCGGAAATGGACCAGACCACATCAGTCTCACTTCAGTCCAAGACCAGGCGCCAAGCTCTCATCATTATCCACACGTCCAGCCCTTTGTATTTATCCATATGTTGTAGTTATCCTAATCATTATGGGATTAGGATAATCATCCCCTTTATTGTTGTAATCCTTATCTCCTAAG